>JACDNR010000207.1:0-30487 GCA_013421045.1 Propylea japonica | reverse complement strand
ACAATTATTATTATGCGAAAAATGTAAAATAATGATTTGAATTCTGCCTGCTTTCATTAAAAGTAATCGGTAGAAACTCGAAAATAAATATAAGTATTTTTACTTCTTGATCACTAATAGAATTAATATATCTTTTTTGCAGGTCTGAAGATTTGATATGGAGTGCTCAAAAACTTTCACTGCTTGGTTAAATAATGAATTTGGACTGTTGATAATTTACGGAATATTCAAAAAATAAAGAAACATGAAGAAATTTAGGTCCACAAAACAATCCTCTTTTCAAACTTTTTGATTTGATTTAACAATTTCATTCATGCTTTGTAGTTACCTAAATTTGAAGGGCAATTATAAGGACTTTTAGGGTCATTCTAATTATATGTCAATTCGACTTTTCGTTCAAACATAAACTCAACTTGAATTTTTCGTTTTTCAAGTTGTTGCCGTCAGAAGTCATTTGGTTATAGGTGCCCAATAGCCACTCCTAAACTCGATAATCCAAGCTGGAATATCGAGATTAGCCAAATTCGATTTAAGGTTTTGAACAAGAAAGTGGAATTCTCATGATAATAGAAATCTCAGAATTGTTTTCTACATGACTCCTATGAAAAGTAACATCTCGAACTTTTGAAACCTACACAGCCGGGTTTACTTCTTCAAGAAAAAATTACTACAAAAAATATTAAATCGGATGGGCTGCTCTCCTAATATTCTAATTATCCTTTCCAAGCAGCCGTTTCCATAGACCCTTCAGCATTATCATTTTTTTAACGTGTCACATATGAGTTCTGTATTGTTGATGTGTCATTTGATTTGTGAAAGATTCATATAAATTTTCAATAGACGCTTTGAGTATAAACAGGTTGTTCCTATAAACAAGTTGAATATTCTGAATTTCAGCCTATAGATATATATAGATATATAGATATATATATTTTTCGTTCACACATGAAATGGAGTGATAACAAACCAGCAATATGTAAATAAATATGACGCAGATTATTGGCGATGAAGTGAAAAATTTTTAAGTTGATTTTAATGATTTAGTCCTTGTCTCAATGTTAATTTATAATTTGTACGTTGTTTAATTGTCAATGATTTGTATATTTTAAATGTGTGACAATCTGTTTCGTGAAATGGTCAAGTTTTATACAATCTCACCTCTGAGACCCTGAGGATGCAATAAACTGATTGCGAAAGCTCGGTCGAGAAAAAAGAGTATGCTTTAATTATAGTCCAGAATTATTGATGGTTGTACTATCCTTGACAAAGGCCAAAATAAGGCCGAAACATATGTCGGAATCAATATATTTTATAAAAAGTAAATAACTATTTACTGGTAAAACTTAGTGCTAAAATACCCAAGAAACTTCAATCAACAATTTATAGATATATATATATATATATTATATACGTGAATTATAAGGGTCTATCGACTCTGGTTTGGGGAGTAAAATGAGGTACTCTTTATTCTTTGCCAAGCTTTCGCATTTACTTTAATGCTTCATCAGGGCTTCTACAAAGGACAAATAGGTACATATAAGTATATGTCAAAAAAAAACAACTATAAAATGTTAAAAGTAAAAAGTAATTTGAACTTACTGAATGTGAGGTTTAACATAATTTTCATAAGCCATGAACCTTCGTTTATATCAATATGCAAACTTTTTCTTTTTTTAGTCATGGAATTTTTCTTAAAAACACACAAAACGACAAACAAAAAATACAATACAATCTCAAAATTTTTCTAGTTGTCAACATAATTTCATCTAAACCAATCTTCAGCATAAATCTGTCATTCAACATTTTTGTTGGTTATGTCAATCCCATTCTACCTACTGTCACCTGATCTACTTTTCTACAATAATCCAAGTTTTCTTCACTCATCCAAAGGACCGTCGTAAAAGCCATTCCATTTTATTCTCTCCAACAAATAGCTGTATATGGAGCTCAAGTTATTTGTGTCTGTCTTCTTGTTTATTGTTTCTTCCTCCTTGTTTATGTTTATCATTTCGTGGACTAATCTTTTTGTGATAGTTTCTCTCAGTTTTAATATTTCAACATTTTCGAAATTTATGTGGTGATCGAACTGGTGTGCAGGGTGGCCAATGCACATCTTCTGGGTACTTTTTGATGTCAGATTTGTGAAGTGTCATTCTATTCTTCAGCCACTGTGAGGTCTGTCCAACGTAGCATTTTTCACAGCTTTCACAATTTATTTTGTAGACTACGTTGCTCTGTGGTGGTGTTGGTATGGGGTCTTTTATTTTTGTGTACAGTGACCTTATGGTTTTTTGGTATATACTGCAATTTTGATGTTTTCCCTTGAACACATTTTTCAATTTTCCTGTCAGGTTGGTAACATTAGGGTAGGATGCATAATGAGTCCTACTCGTTGACGTATTTTGTTCTTCTATCTGTTCAATTTGTGTTGTACTGTTGCATATAGTAGTTTTTTTATCATGCTGCTAGGATATGCATTTTCGGTAAGAATGTGATGTAATTTTCTATTCCTTCATCTATGAATGACCTGTGACATATTTTGATATCCGTTTTTTCATTTGATTTATTGAATTTATTTTGATATTTATATTGTGGTCTGAATGAAATGAATGATTTTATCTGAGTGTGTTTTTCCTGTACCATTTTAACTTCACTTGTTGTCCTGTCTATATGCTCTAGTATCCAGGAGGGTACTGAATGTTGAGGATCTTCTGTTTCCAATGTAAATTGTATATCCACGCAAAGAGAGTTGAAACATTCAAGGGTAAATTGGATTTGTTCTTGTGGTACCATCATCAATAAATCATCGACAAACTTCTTCAAGAGTAAAACAGCATAGGGCAATTTTGGTAAGATGGAATCCAACTGATGATCCATAACGTATTGTGCCAGAATAGGGGATAACTTTGAACCCATTGCACATCCAAACACTTGCAAATAAAATTCTCCTTGGAACGTGCAATAATTATTTTCAAGGATGAAGGTGACTATTTCCATAAATAATTCCATGTCTATGTTAGTGTGTTGTTTTATACTATCCCATTTTAGCTTAAGAACTTCAATAATTTTACTTTTTTTCCAAGTTTCCGAATAAGTTTACAACGTCGAGGGATATTAGTCTATGACCCTCTGGTATATCAAAGTCATTTATTTCTTGTGCATACTGGAATGTATCTTTGACGTAGTACCTATTGTCAGTATTGTAGGCACTTTTTAGCACATCCGCCATAAATTTAGACAGAGAATTTAGTGGACTATCTATGCTAGAAATAATTGGTCTCAGTGGGTGATTTTCCTTATGTAATTTTGGATTTCCGTAAATTCTCGGGGCTATGGAATTATAGGTTTTCATTTCTTTTGCCTGTTGTGATGTTATATATTCTCGCTGTTTTAATTTTTCTATATACGCGTTGCATTTTCTTTGGATCGTCTGTGTTGGGTCTCTTGGTAGTTTTTTTGAAGTCTTTTGAATGTAATATAGCCATAATTTTTTCCCTGTATGTTTGTTGGTCCATAATAACAGTTTTTCCACCTTTGTCACTATTTAAAACAACAAGGTCGTCATTGTTCTTTAAGAATTCTTTTGTTTCCCTAAACCATTTATTTGTTGGGTTTTTATCATCTATGTCTTTATGTAAATAATTTGTAATTATATTTGTAACTCTGGCTCTTTGGATGTCTTTCTGATCATTCTGTATGCCCTGCAATATAAACTCTGTGTCTGCAATTATATTTTCTAAGCAAACATCTTTTTTTGTGGTGGGGATGCTGAACTTTGATCCCAAGGATAGGAGGTTTTGTACTGTTGTCGGTATCTGTTTGTTAGATAGGTTTTTTATCCATTTTTCTTGTGTTTTTATGAATGGGATATTGTCTCTGCTGAGGTTTTTTATCTTCTTTAGGTTTCCTTCTTTGATTTTGTGAAATTTCTTGTTATACGTTATATTGAGTCGTCTTTTATATTCCACTATTATATGTTCAGGTAGGTTCTGTATCCTGCTTATTGTTTCCTCTATTATCTTTTTCAACTTGTTTACTTTTTGGTTTACTTGGCTTAATTCCAGGTTGAGTATCTTTTTTATCGTTATGTCATTGAACTGTTTTATTCTTTTGTTGAGTTTACTGTTATTATAATCGAAAAGACTCATCACACTTTTCAAATTTGATGCAATATGTTTCGGAACAATTCCCTGTCTTTTGCATTCCAAAAGAAAAATACGTCGGTTCACGGCCGATGCCAACTTGTTGTTCGTTGCACTCCATATCTTCAAATATTTAGTTGTTTTTCATGTCCATAATCTCTGCTGATATCTTCAAAGAAACCCATACTTATATGATAATTGTAGTAATAAGAGCCTTTATTAATATATTCGTGAATTATAAGGGTCTATCGACTCTGGTTTGGGGAGTAAAATGAGGTACTCTTTATTCTTTGCCAAGCTTTCGCATTTACTTTAATGCTTCATCAGGGCTTCTACAAAGGACAAATAGGTACATATAAGTATATGTCAAAAAAAACAACTATAAAATGTTAAAAGTAAAAAGTAATTTGAACTTACTGAATGTGAGGTTTAACATAAATTTTCATAAGCCATGAACCTTCGTTATATCAATATGCAAACTTTTTCTTTTTTTAGTCATGGAATTTTTCTTAAAAACACACAAAACGACAAACAAAACAATACAATACAATCTCAAAATTTTCTAGTTGTCAACATAATTTCATCTAAACCAATCTTCAGCATAAATCTGTCATTCAACATTTTTGTTGGTTATGTCAATCCCATTCTACCTACTGTCACCTGATCTACTTCTCTACAATAATCCAAGTTTTCTTCACTCATCCAAAGGACCGTCGTAAAAGCCATTCCATTTTATTCTCTCCAACAAATAGCTGTATATGGAGCTCAAGTTATTTGTGTCTGTCTTCTTGTTTATTGTTTCTTCCTCCTTGTTTATGTTATCATTTCGTGGACTAATCTTTTGTGATAGTTTCTCTCAGTTTTTAATATTTCAACATTTTCGAAATTTATGTGGTGATCGAACTGGTGTGCATGGGTGGCCAATGCACATCTTTCTGGGTACTTTTTGATGTCAGATTTGTGAAGTGTCATTCTATTCTTCAGCCACTGTGAGGTCTGTCCAACGTAGCATTTTTCACAGCTTTCACAATTTATTTTGTAGACTACGTTGCTCTGTAGTGGTGTTGGTATGGGGTCTTTTATTTTTGTGTACAGTGACCTTATGGTTTTTTTGGTTATATACTGCAATTTTGATGTTTTCTCCCTTGAACACATTTTTCAATTTTCCTGTCAGGTTGGTAACATTAGGGTAGGATGCATAATGAGTCCTACTCGTTGACGTATTTTGTTCTTCTATCTGTTCAATTTGTGTTGTACTGTTTGCATATAGTAGTTTTTTTATCATGCTGCTAGGATATGCATTTTCGGTAAGAATGTGATGTAATTTTCTTATTCCTTCATCTATGAATGACCTGTGACATATTTTTGATATCCGTTTTTTCATTTGATTTATTGAATTTATTTTGATATTTATATTGTGGTCTGAATGAAAATGAATGATTTTATCTGAGTGTGTGTTTTTCCTGTACCATTTTAACTTCACTTTGTTGTCCTGTCTATATGCTCTAGTATCCAGGAAGGGTACTGAATGTTGAGGATCTTCTGTTTCCAATGTAAATTGTATATCCACGCAAAGAGAGTTGAAACATTCAAGGGTAAATTGGATTTGTTCTTGTGGTACCATCATCAATAAATCATCGACAAACTTCTTCAAGAGTAAAACAGCATAGGGCAATTTTGGTAAGATGGAATCCAACTGATGATCCATAACGTATTGTGCCAGAATAGGGGATAACTTTGAACCCATTGCACATCCAAACACTTGCAAATAAAATTCTCCTTGGAACGTGCAATAATTATTTTCAAGGATGAAGGTGACTATTTCCATAAATAATTCCATGTCTATGTTAGTGTGTTGTTTTATACTATCCCATTTTAGCTTAAGAACTTCAATAATTTTACTTTTTCCAAGTTTCCGAATAAGTTTACAACGTCGAGGGATATTAGTCTATGACCCTCTGGTATATCAAAGTCATTTATTTCTTGTGCATACTGGAATGTATCTTTGACGTAGTACCTATTGTCAGTATTGTAGGCACTTTTTAGCACATCCGCCATAAATTTAGACAGAGAATTTAGTGGACTATCTATGCTAGAAATAATTGGTCTCAGTGGGTGATTTTCCTTATGTAATTTTGGATTTCCGTAAATTCTCGGGGCTATGGAATTATAGGTTTTCATTTCTTTTGCCTGTTGTGATGTTATATATTCTCGCTGTTTTAATTTTTCTATATACGCGTTGCATTTTCTTTGGATCGTCTGTGTTGGGTCTCTTGGTAGTTTTTTGAAGTCTTTTGAATGTAATATAGCCATAATTTTTTCCCTGTATGTTTGTTGGTCCATAATAACAGTTTTTCCACCTTTGTCACTATTTAAAACAACAAGGTCGTCATTGTTCTTTAAGAATTCTTTTGTTTCCCTAAACCATTTATTTGTTGGGTTTTTATCATCTATGTCTTTATGTAAATAATTTGTAATTATATTTGTAACTCTGGCTCTTTGGATGTCTTTCTGATCATTCTGTATGCCCTGCAATATAAACTCTGTGTCTGCAATTATATTTTCTAAGCAAACATCTTTTTTTGTGGTGGGGATGCTGAACTTTGATCCCAAGGATAGGAGGTTTTGTACTGTTGTCGGTATCTGTTTGTTAGATAGGTTTTTATCCATTTTTCTTGTGTTTTTATGAATGGGATATTGTCTCTGCTGAGGTTTTTTTATCTTCTTTAGGTTTCCTTCTTTGATTTTGTGAAATTTCTTGTTATACGTTATATTGAGTCGTCTTTTATATTCCACTATTATATGTTCAGGTAGGTTCTGTATCCTGCTTATTGTTTCCTCTATTATCTTTTTCAACTTGTTTACTTTTTGGTTTACTTGGCTTAATTCCAGGTTGAGTATCTTTTTTATCGTTATGTCATTGAACTGTTTTATTCTTTTGTTGAGTTTACTGTTATTATAATCGAAAAGACTCATCACACTTTTCAAATTTGATGCAATATGTTTCGGAACAATTCCCTGTCTTTTGCATTCCAAAAGAAAAATACGTCGGTTCACGGCCGATGCCAACTTGTTGTTCGTTGCACTCCATATCTTCAAATATTTAGTTGTTTCATGTCCATAATCTCTGCTGATATCTTCAAAGAAACCCATACTTATATGATAATTGTAGTAATAAGAGCCTTTATTAATATATTCGTGAATTATAAGGGTCTATCGACTATGGTTTGGGGAGTAAAATGAGGTACTCTTTATTCTTTGCCAAGCTTTCGCATTTACTTTAATGCTTCATCAGGGCTTCTACAAAGGACAAATAGGTACATATAAGTATATGTCAAAAAAAACAACTATAAAATGTTAAAAGTAAAAAGTAATTTGAACTTACTGAATGTGAGGTTTAACATAAATTTTCATAAGCCATATACCAGAGGGTCATAGACTAATATCCCTCGACGTTGTAAACTTATTCGGAAACTTGGAAAAAAGTAAAATTATTGAAGTTCTTAAGCTAAAATGGGATAGTATAAAACAACACACTAACATAGACATGGAATTATTTATGGAAATAGTCACCTTCATCCTTGAAAATAATTATTGCACGTTCCAAGGAGAATTTTATTTGCAAGTGTTTGGATGTGCAATGGGTTCAAAGTTATCCCCTATTCTGGCACAATACGTTATGGATCATCAGTTGGATTCCATCTTACCAAAATTGCCCTATGCTGTTTTACTCTTGAAGAAGTTTGTCGATGATTTATTGATGATGGTACCACAAGAACAAATCCAATTTACCCTTGAATGTTTCAACTCTCTTTGCGTGGATATACAATTTACATTGGAAACAGAAGATCCTCAACATTCAGTACCCTTCCTGGATACTAGAGCATATAGACAGGACAACAAAGTGAAGTTAAAATGGTACAGGAAAAACACACACTCAGATAAAATCATTCATTTTCATTCAGACCACAATATAAATATCAAAATAAATTCAATAAATCAATGAAAAAACGGATATCAAAAATATGTCACAGGTCATTCATAGATGAAGGAATAAGAAAATTACATCACATTCTTACCGAAAATGCATATCCTAGCAGCATGATAAAAAAACTACTATATGCAAACAGTACAACACAAATTGAACAGATAGAAGAACAAAATACGTCAACGAGTAGGACTCATTATGCATCCTACCCTAATGTTACCAACCTGACAGGAAAATTGAAAAATGTGTTCAAGGGAGAAAACATCAAAATTGCAGTATATAACCAAAAAACCATAAGGTCACTGTACACAAAAATAAAAGACCCCATACCAACACCACTACAGAGCAACGTAGTCTACAAAATAAATTGTGAAAGCTGTGAAAAATGCTACGTTGGACAGACCTCACAGTGGCTGAAGAATAGAATGACACTTCACAAATCTGACATCAAAAAGTACCCAGAAAGATGTGCATTGGCCACCCATGCACACCAGTTCGATCACCACATAAATTTCGAAAATGTTGAAATATTAAAAACTGAGAGAAACTATCACAAAAGATTAGTCCACGAAATGATAAACATAAACAAGGAGGAAGAAACAATAAACAAGAAGACAGACACAAATAACTTGAGCTCCATATACAGCTATTTGTTGGAGAGAATAAAATGGAATGGCTTTTACGACGGTCCTTTGGATGAGTGAAGAAAACTTGGATTATTGTAGAAAAGTAGATCAGGTGACAGTAGGTAGAATGGGATTGACATAACCAACAAAAATGTTGAATGACAGATTTATGCTGAAGATTGGTTTAGATGAAATTATGTTGACAACTAGAAAAATTTTGAGATTGTATTGTATTGTTTTGTTTGTCGTTTTGTGTGTTTTTAAGAAAAATTCCATGACTAAAAAAAGAAAAAGTTTGCATATTGATATAACGAAGGTTCATGGCTTATGAAAATTTATGTTAAACCTCACATTCAGTAAGTTCAAATTACTTTTTACTTTTAACATTTTATAGTTGTTTTTTTTTGACATATACTTATATGTACCTATTTGTCCTTTGTAGAAGCCCTGATGAAGCATTAAAGTAAATGCGAAAGCTTGGCAAAGAATAAAGAGTACCTCATTTTACTCCCCAAACCAGAGTCGATAGACCCTTATAATTCACGAATATATTAATAAAGGCTCTTATTACTACAATTATCATATAAGTATGGGTTTCTTTGAAGATATCAGCAGAGATTATGGACATGAAACAACTAAATATTTGAAGATATGGAGTGCAACGAACAACAAGTTGGCATCGGCCGTGAACCGACGTATTTTTCTTTTGGAATGCAAAAGACAGGGAATTGTTCCGAAACATATTGCATCAAATTTGAAAAGTGTGATGAGTCTTTTCGATTATAATAACAGTAAACTCAACAAAAGAATAAAACAGTTCAATGACATAACGATAAAAAAGATACTCAACCTGGAATTAAGCCAAGTAAACCAAAAAGTAAACAAGTTGAAAAAGATAATAGAGGAAACAATAAGCAGGATACAGAACCTACCTGAACATATAATAGTGGAATATAAAAGACGACTCAATATAACGTATAACAAGAAATTTCACAAAATCAAAGAAGGAAACCTAAAGAAGATAAAAAACCTCAGCAGAGACAATATCCCATTCATAAAAACACAAGAAAAATGGATAAAAAACCTATCTAACAAACAGATACCGACAACAGTACAAAACCTCCTATCCTTGGGATCAAAGTTCAGCATCCCCACCACAAAAAAAGATGTTTGCTTAGAAAATATAATTGCAGACACAGAGTTTATATTGCAGGGCATACAGAATGATCAGAAAGACATCCAAAGAGCCAGAGTTACAAATATAATTACAAATTATTTACATAAAGACATAGATGATAAAAACCCAACAAATAAATGGTTTAGGGAAACAAAAGAATTCTTAAAGAACAATGACGACCTTGTTGTTTTAAATAGTGACAAAGGTGGAAAAACTGTTATTATGGACCAACAAACATACAGGGAAAAAATTATGGCTATATTACATTCAAAAGACTTCAAAAAACTACCAAGAGACCCAACACAGACGATCCAAAGAAAATGCAACGCGTATATAGAAAAATTAAAACAGCGAGAATATATAACATCACAACAGGCAAAAGAAATGAAAACCTATAATTCCATAGCCCCGAGAATTTACGGAAATCCAAAATTACATAAGGAAAATCACCCACTGAGACCAATTATTTCTAGCATAGATAGTCCACTAAATTCTCTGTCTAAATTTATGGCGGATGTGCTAAAAAGTGCCTACAATACTGACAATAGGTACTACGTCAAAGATACATTCCAGTATGCACAAGAAATAAATGACTTTGATATACCAGAGGGTCATAGACTAATATCCCTCGACGTTGTAAACTTATTCGGAAACTTGGAAAAAAGTAAAATTATTGAAGTTCTTAAGCTAAAATGGGATAGTATAAAACAACACACTAACATAGACATGGAATTATTTATGGAAATAGTCACCTTCATCCTTGAAAATAATTATTGCACGTTCCAAGGAGAATTTTATTTGCAAGTGTTTGGATGTGCAATGGGTTCAAAGTTATCCCCTATTCTGGCACAATACGTTATGGATCATCAGTTGGATTCCATCTTACCAAAATTGCCCTATGCTGTTTTACTCTTGAAGAAGTTTGTCGATGATTTATTGATGATGGTACCACAAGAACAAATCCAATTTACCCTTGAATGTTTCAACTCTCTTTGCGTGGATATACAATTTACATTGGAAACAGAAGATCATCAACATTCAGTACCCTTCCTGGATACTAGAGCATATAGACAGGACAACAAAGTGAAGTTAAAATGGTACAGGAAAAACACACACTCAGATAAAATCATTCATTTTCATTCAGACCACAATATAAATATCAAAATAAATTCAATAAATCAAATGAAAAAACGGATATCAAAAATATGTCACAGGTCATTCATAGATGAAGGAATAAGAAAATTACATCACATTCTTACCGAAAATGCATATCCTAGCAGCATGATAAAAAAACTACTATATGCAAACAGTACAACACAAATTGAACAGATAGAAGAACAAAATACGTCAACGAGTAGGACTCATTATGCATCCTGCCCTAATGTTACCAACCTGACAGGAAAATTGAAAAATGTGTTCAAGGGAGAAAACATCAAAATTGCAGTATATAACCAAAAAACCATAAGGTCACTGTACACAAAAATAAAAGACCCCATACCAACACCACTACAGAGCAACGTAGTCTACAAAATAAATTGTGAAAGCTGTGAAAAATGCTACGTTGGACAGACCTCACAGTGGCTGAAGAATAGAATGACACTTCACAAATCTGACATCAAAAAGTACCCAGAAAGATGTGCATTGGCCACCCATGCACACCAGTTCGATCACCACATAAATTTCGAAAATGTTGAAATATTAAAAACTGAGAGAAACTATCACAAAAGATTAGTCCACGAAATGATAAACATAAACAAGGAGGAAGAAACAATAAACAAGAAGACAGACACAAATAACTTGAGCTCCATATACAGCTATTTGTTGGAGAGAATAAAATGGAATGGCTTTTACGACGGTCCTTTGGATGAGTGAAGAAAACTTGGATTATTGTAGAAAAGTAGATCAGGTGACAGTAGGTAGAATGGGATTGACATAACCAACAAAAATGTTGAATGACAGATTTATGCTGAAGATTGGTTTAGATGAAATTATGTTGACAACTAGAAAAATTTTGAGATTGTATTGTATTGTTTTGTTTGTCGTTTTGTGTGTTTTTAAGAAAAATTCCATGACTAAAAAAGAAAAAGTTTGCATATTGATATAACGAAGGTTCATGGCTTATGAAAATTTATGTTAAACCTCACATTCAGTAAGTTCAAATTACTTTTTACTTTTAACATTTTATAGTTGTTTTTTTTGACATATACTTATATGTACCTATTTGTCCTTTGTAGAAGCCCTGATGAAGCATTAAAGTAAATGCGAAAGCTTGGCAAAGAATAAAGAGTACCTCATTTTACTCCCCAAACCAGAGTCGATAGACCCTTATAATTCACGAATATATTAATAAAGGCTCTTATTACTACAATTATCATATAAGTATGGGTTTCTTTGAAGATATCAGCAGAGATTATGGACATGAAACAACTAAATATTTGAAGATATGGAGTGCAACGAACAACAAGTTGGCATCGGCCGTGAACCGACGTATTTTTCTTTTGGAATGCAAAAGACAGGGAATTGTTCCGAAACATATTGCATCAAATTTGAAAAGTGTGATGAGTCTTTTCGATTATAATAACAGTAAACTCAACAAAAGAATAAAACAGTTCAATGACATAACGATAAAAAAGATACTCAACCTGGAATTAAGCCAAGTAAACCAAAAAGTAAACAAGTTGAAAAAGATAATAGAGGAAACAATAAGCAGGATACAGAACCTACCTGAACATATAATAGTGGAATATAAAAGACGACTCAATATAACGTATAACAAGAAATTTCACAAAATCAAAGAAGGAAACCTAAAGAAGATAAAAAACCTCAGCAGAGACAATATCCCATTCATAAAAACACAAGAAAAATGGATAAAAAACCTATCTAACAAACAGATACCGACAACAGTACAAAACCTCCTATCCTTGGGATCAAAGTTCAGCATCCCCACCACAAAAAAAGATGTTTGCTTAGAAAATATAATTGCAGACACAGAGTTTATATTGCAGGGCATACAGAATGATCAGAAAGACATCCAAAGAGCCAGAGTTACAAATATAATTACAAATTATTTACATAAAGACATAGATGATAAAAACCCAACAAATAAATGGTTTAGGGAAACAAAAGAATTCTTAAAGAACAATGACGACCTTGTTGTTTTAAATAGTGACAAAGGTGGAAAAACTGTTATTATGGACCAACAAACATACAGGGAAAAAATTATGGCTATATTACATTCAAAAGACTTCAAAAAACTACCAAGAGACCCAACACAGACGATCCAAAGAAAATGCAACGCGTATATAGAAAAATTAAAACAGCGAGAATATATAACATCACAACAGGCAAAAGAAATGAAAACCTATAATTCCATAGCCCCGAGAATTTACGGAAATCCAAAATTACATAAGGAAAATCACCCACTGAGACCAATTATTTCTAGCATAGATAGTCCACTAAATTCTCTGTCTAAATTTATGGCGGATGTGCTAAAAAGTGCCTACAATACTGACAATAGGTACTACGTCAAAGATACATTCCAGTATGCACAAGAAATAAATGACTTTGATATACCAGAGGGTCATAGACTAATATCCCTCGACGTTGTAAACTTATTCGGAAACTTGGAAAAAAGTAAAATTATTGAAGTTCTTAAGCTAAAATGGGATAGTATAAAACAACACACTAACATAGACATGGAATTATTTATGGAAATAGTCACCTTCATCCTTGAAAATAATTATTGCATGTTCCAAGGAGAATTTTATTTGCAAGTGTTTGGATGTGCAATGGGTTCAAAGTTATCCCCTATTCTGGCACAATACGTTATGGATCATCAGTTGGATTCCATCTTACCAAAATTGCCCTATGCTGTTTTACTCTTGAAGAAGTTTGTCGATGATTTATTGATGATGGTACCACAAGAACAAATCCAATTTACCCTTGAATGTTTCAACTCTCTTTGCGTGGATATACAATTTACATTGGAAACAGAAGATCCTCAACATTCAGTACCCTTCCTGGATACTAGAGCATATAGACAGGACAACAAAGTGAAGTTAAAATGGTACAGGAAAAACACACACTCAGATAAAATCATTCATTTTCATTCAGACCACAATATAAATATCAAAATAAATTCAATAAATCAAATGAAAAAACGGATATCAAAAATATGTCACAGGTCATTCATAGATGAAGGAATAAGAAAATTACATCACATTCTTACCGAAAATGCATATCCTAGCAGCATGATAAAAAAACTACTATATGCAAACAGTACAACACAAATTGAACAGATAGAAGAACAAAATACGTCAACGAGTAGGACTCATTATGCATCCTACCCTAATGTTACCAACCTGACAGGAAAATTGAAAAATGTGTTCAAGGGAGAAAACATCAAAATTGCAGTATATAACCAAAAAACCATAAGGTCACTGTACACAAAAATAAAAGACCCCATACCAACACCACTACAGAGCAACGTAGTCTACAAAATAAATTGTGAAAGCTGTGAAAAATGCTACGTTGGACAGACCTCACAGTGGCTGAAGAATAGAATGACACTTCACAAATCTGACATCAAAAAGTACCCAGAAAGATGTGCATTGGCCACCCATGCACACCAGTTCGATCACCACATAAATTTCGAAAATGTTGAAATATTAAAAACTGAGAGAAACTATCACAAAAGATTAGTCCACGAAATGATAAACATAAACAAGGAGGAAGAAACAATAAACAAGAAGACAGACACAAATAACTTGAGCTCCATATACAGCTATTTGTTGGAGAGAATAAAATGGAATGGCTTTTACGACGGTCCTTTGGATGAGTGAAGAAAACTTGGATTATTGTAGAAAAGTAGATCAGGTGACAGTAGGTAGAATGGGATTGACATAACCAACAAAAATGTTGAATGACAGATTTATGCTGAAGATTGGTTTAGATGAAATTATGTTGACAACTAGAAAAATTTTGAGATTGTATTGTATTGTTTTGTTTGTCGTTTTGTGTGTTTTTAAGAAAAATTCCATGACTAAAAAAAGAAAAAGTTTGCATATTGATATAACGAAGGTTCATGGCTTATGAAAATTTATGTTAAACCTCACATTCAGTAAGTTCAAATTACTTTTTACTTTTAACATTTTATAGTTGTTTTTTTTTGACATATACTTATATGTACCTATTTGTCCTTTGTAGAAGCCCTGATGAAGCATTAAAGTAAATGCGAAAGCTTGGCAAAGAATAAAGAGTACCTCATTTTACTCCCCAAACCAGAGTCGATAGACCCTTATAATTCACGAATATATTAATAAAGGCTCTTATTACTACAATTATCATATAAGTATGGGTTTCTTTGAAGATATCAGCAGAGATTATGGACATGAAACAACTAAATATTTGAAGATATGGAGTGCAACGAACAACAAGTTGGCATCGGCCGTGAACCGACGTATTTTTCTTTTGGAATGCAAAAGACAGGGAATTGTTCCGAAACATATTGCATCAAATTTGAAAAGTGTGATGAGTCTTTTCGATTATAATAACAGTAAACTCAACAAAAGAATAAAACAGTTCAATGACATAACGATAAAAAAGATACTCAACCTGGAATTAAGCCAAGTAAACCAAAAAGTAAACAAGTTGAAAAAGATAATAGAGGAAACAATAAGCAGGATACAGAACCTACCTGAACATATAATAGTGGAATATAAAAGACGACTCAATATAACGTATAACAAGAAATTTCACAAAATCAAAGAAGGAAACCTAAAGAAGATAAAAAACCTCAGCAGAGACAATATCCCATTCATAAAAACACAAGAAAAATGGATAAAAAACCTATCTAACAAACAGATACCGACAACAGTACAAAACCTCCTATCCTTGGGATCAAAGTTCAGCATCCCCACCACAAAAAAAGATGTTTGCTTAGAAAATATAATTGCAGACACAGAGTTTATATTGCAGGGCATACAGAATGATCAGAAAGACATCCAAAGAGCCAGAGTTACAAATATAATTACAAATTATTTACATAAAGACATAGATGATAAAAACCCAACAAATAAATGGTTTAGGGAAACAAAAGAATTCTTAAAGAACAATGACGACCTTGTTGTTTTAAATAGTGACAAAGGTGGAAAAACTGTTATTATGGACCAACAAACATACAGGGAAAAAATTATGGCTATATTACATTCAAAAGACTTCAAAAAACTACCAAGAGACCCAACACAGACGATCCAAAGAAAATGCAACGCGTATATAGAAAAATTAAAACAGCGAGAATATATAACATCACAACAGGCAAAAGAAATGAAAACCTATAATTCCATAGCCCCGAGAATTTACGGAAATCCAAAATTACATAAGGAAAATCACCCACTGAGACCAATTATTTCTAGCATAGATAGTCCACTAAATTCTCTGTCTAAATTTATGGCGGATGTGCTAAAAAGTGCCTACAATACTGACAATAGGTACTACGTCAAAGATACATTCCAGTATGCACAAGAAATAAATGACTTTGATATACCAGAGGGTCATAGACTAATATCCCTCGACGTTGTAAACTTATTCGGAAACTTGGAAAAAAGTAAAATTATTGAAGTTCTTAAGCTAAAATGGGATAGTATAAAACAACACACTAACATAGACATGGAATTATTTATGGAAATAGTCACCTTCATCCTTGAAAATAATTATTGCACGTTCCAAGGAGAATTTTATTTGCAAGTGTTTGGATGTGCAATGGGTTCAAAGTTATCCCCTATTCTGGCACAATACGTTATGGATCATCAGTTGGATTCCATCTTACCAAAATTGCCCTATGCTGTTTTACTCTTGAAGAAGTTTGTCGATGATTTATTGATGATGGTACCACAAGAACAAATCCAATTTACCCTTGAATGTTTCAACTCTCTTTGCGTGGATATACAATTTACATTGGAAACAGAAGATCCTCAACATTCAGTACCCTTCCTGGATACTAGAGCATATAGACAGGACAACAAAGTGAAGTTAAAATGGTACAGGAAAAACACACACTCAGATAAAATCATTCATTTTCATTCAGACCACAATATAAATATCAAAATAAATTCAATAAATCAAATGAAAAAACGGATATCAAAAATATGTCACAGGTCATTCATAGATGAAGGAATAAGAAAATGACATCACATTCTTACCGAAAATGCATATCCTAGCAGCATGATAAAAAAACTACTATATGCAAACAGTACAACACAAATTGAACAGATAGAAGAACAAAATACGTCAACGAGTAGGACTCATTATGCATCCTACCCTAATGTTACCAACCTGACAGGAAAATTGAAAAATGTGTTCAAGGGAGAAAACATCAAAATTGCAGTATATAACCAAAAAACCATAAGGTCACTGTACACAAAAATAAAAGACCCCATACCAACACCACTACAGAGCAACGTAGTCTACAAAATAAATTGTGAAAGCTGTGAAAAATGCTACGTTGGACAGACCTCACAGTGGCTGAAGAATAGAATGACACTTCACAAATCTGACATCAAAAAGTACCCAGAAAGATGTGCATTGGCCACCCATGCACACCAGTTCGATCACCACATAAATTTCGAAAATGTTGAAATATTAAAAACTGAGAGAAACTATCACAAAAGATTAGTCCACGAAATGATAAACATAAACAAGGAGGAAGAAACAATAAACAAGAAGACAGACACAAATAACTTGAGCTCCATATACAGCTATTTGTTGGAGAGAATAAAATGGAATGGCTTTTACGACGGTCCTTTGGATGAGTGAAGAAAACTTGGATTATTGTAGAAAAGTAGATCAGGTGACAGTAGGTAGAATGGGATTGACATAACCAACAAAAATGTTGAATGACAGATTTATGCTGAAGATTGGTTTAGATGAAATTATGTTGACAACTAGAAAAATTTTGAGATTGTATTGTATTGTTTTGTTTGTCGTTTTGTGTGTTTTTAAGAAAAATTCCATGACTAAAAAAAGAAAAAGTTTGCATATTGATATAACGAAGGTTCATGGCTTATGAAAATTTATGTTAAACCTCACATTCAGTAAGTTCAAATTACTTTTTACTTTTAACATTTTATAGTTGTTTTTTTTTTGACATATACTTATATGTACCTATTTGTCCTTTGTAGAAGCCCTGATGAAGCATTAAAGTAAATGCGAAAGCTTGGCAAAGAATAAAGAGTACCTCATTTTACTCCCCAAACCAGAGTCGATAGACCCTTATAATTCACGAATATATTAATAAAGGCTCTTATTACTACAATTATTATATATATATATATAGATATATTTTTCGTTGTTTAGTTTTCTTGTGCTATTTAATTTATAAATTGTTGATTGAAGTTTCTTGGGTTTTTTAGCACTAAGTTTTACCAGTAAATAGTCATTTACTTTTAATAAAATATATTGACTCCGACATATGTTTCGGCCTTATTATGGCCTTTTTCAAGGATAGTACAAACATCAATAATTCCTGTAAAAATACAAATAATGATCATCACAATGAATCAATTCAAAATTTTCCTACACTTACTATTTTCGTCAAAATATCACATTTTCAGTTAAAAATATAAAACACAATTACACATTTTCACAGATATGACAGAAACAAACATTGGTAAAGTTATGAACGTCAAATTAAATTTTCAAAATCAAGACGAATAAATATTACGACATCTGTACGGATTGATAAGAGTGTATATTGTTAAATTTTAGATAACTATCTTATTCATGTTTATACTCATTGTTGTTTTTGTAGATGGAGTTACTTGAGGGATTTTATTTGAAGTTGTTCTATTTTCTTTTATTTTATTAAGTTGTGTCACAACTATTGATCTCTTTTTTCCATAACCTACCGTTTTGAAAATATTTCGAATAAATTTGGGAGGAGATGAAAAATGACATTTTTTCATTTATTAATGAAAATAAATCGGTCTCTGTTCATCCGATCAGAATGATTAATACCTCATTTGATGGATAAATTAATTCTCTACAAACGCCCTATGACCACTTTTTTCCATAACCCACCGTTTTGAAAATATATCGAATAAACTTGAAAGGAGATGGAAAATGATATTTTTTCATTTATTAATGAAAATAATTCGGTCTCTGTTCATCTGATCAGAAGATTGATACCTCATTTGATGGATAATTAATTATCTACAAACGGTCTATTGACCACTTTTTTCCATAACCTACCGTTTTGAAAATATATCGAATAAACTTGGGAGGAGATGAAAAATGACATTTTTTCATTTATTAATGAAAATAAATCGGTCTCTGTTTATCCGATCAGAATGATTAATACCTCATTTGATGGATAAATTAAATTAATTCTCTACAAACGCCCTATTGACCACTTTTTTCCATAACCCACCGTTTTGAAAATATATCGAATAAACTTGAAATGAGATGGAAAATGATATTTTTTCATCTATTAATGAAAATAAATAGGTCTCTGTTCATCCAATCAGAATAAATATACCTCATTTTTAAGGTAAATTGATTCTCTACAAATGCCTTTCTGACCACTTTTCTCCATAACCTACCGTTTTGAAAATATATATCGAATAAACTTGGGAGGAGATGGAAAATGACATTTTTTCATCTATTAATGAAAATAAATCGGTCTCTGCTCATCCGATCAGAATGATGAATACCTCATTTTATAGGTAAACTAATTCTCTAAGAATGCCCTATCGACCACTTTTTGCCATAACCTACCGTTTTGACAATATATGGAATGAACTTGGGAGGAGATGGAAAATGACATTTTTCCATTCATTGATGAAAATAAATCGGTCTCTGTTCATCTGATCAGAATGATTAATACCTCATTTTTTAGGTAAATTGACGAAAGCCTTATTGACCACTTTTCTCCATAACCTACCGTTTTGAAAATATATCGAATAAACTTGGGAGGAGATGGAAAATTTCATCTTTTCATCTATAAATGAAAATAAATCGGTCTCTGTTCAGCCGATCAGAATGATTAATACCTCATTTTATAGGTAAACTAATTCTCTAAGAATGCCCTACCGACCACTTTTTGCCATAACCTACCGTTTGGAAAATATATCGAATAAAACTTGAAAGGAGATGGAAAATGACATTTTTCATTCATAAATGAGAATAAATCGGTCTCTGTTCATCTGATCAGAATGATTAATACCTCATTTTATAGGTAAACTAATTCTCTAAGAATGCCCTACCGACCACTTTTTGCCATAACCTACCGTTTTGACAATATATGGAATAAACTTGGGAGGAGATGGAAAATGACATTTTTTCATTCATAAATGAGAATAAATCGGTCTCTGTTCATCTGATCAGAATGATTAATACCTCATTTTTTAGGTAAATTGATTCTCTACAAAAGCCTGATTGACCACTTTTCTCCATAACCTACCGTTTTGAAAATATATCGAATAAACTTGGGAGGAGATGAAAAATGACATTTTTTCATCTATTGATAAAAATAAATTGGTCTCTGTTCATCCGATCAGAATGATTAATACCTCATTTTTTAGGTAAATTGATTCTCTACAAAAGCCCTATTGACCACTTTTCTCCATAACCCACCGTTTTGAAAATATATCGAATAAACTTGGGAGGAGATGAAAAATGACATTTTTTCATCTATTAATGAAAATAAATTGGTCTCTGTTCATCCAATCAGAATAAATATACCTCATTTTTTAGGTAAATTGATTCTCTACAAATGCCTTTCTGACCACTTTTCTCCATAACCTACCGTTTTGAAAATATATATCGAATAAACTTGGGAGGAGATGGAAAATGACATTTTTTCGTCTATTAATGAAAATAAATCGGTCTCTGTTCATCCGATCAGAATGATGAATACCTCATTTTATAGGTAAACTAATTCTCTAAGAATGCCCTATCGACCACTTTTTGCCATAACCTACCGTTTTGACAATATATGGAATGAACTTGGGAGGAGATGGAAAATGACATTTTTTCATTCATTAATGAAAATAAATCGGTCACTGTTCATCTGATCAGAATGATTAATACCTCATTTTTAGGTGAATTGACAAAAAGCCTTATTGACCACTTTTCTCCATAACCTACCGTTTTGAAAATATATCGAATAAACTTGGGAGGAGATGGAAAATTACATCTTTTCATCTATAAATGAAAATAAATCGGTCTCTGTTCAGTCGATCAGAATGATTAATACCTCATTTTATAGGTAAACTAATTCTCTAAGAATGCCCTACCGACCACTTTTTGCCATAACCTACCGTTTTGAAAATATATCGAATAAACTTGAAAGGAGATGGAAAATGACATTTTTTCATTCATAAATGAGAATAAATCGGTCTCTGTTCATCTGATCAGAATGATTAATACCTCATTTTTTAGGTAAATTGATTCTCTACAAAAGCCTGATTGACCACTTTTCTCCATAACCTACCGTTTCGAAAATATATCGAATAAACTTGGGAGGAGATGAAAAATGACATTTTTTCATCTATTGATAAAAATAAATTGGTCTCTGTTCATCCGATCAGAATGATTAATACTTAATTTTTTAGGTAAATTGATTCTCTACAAAAGCCCTATCGACCACTTTTCTCCATAACCCACCGTTTTGAAAATATTTCGAATAAACTTGGGAGGAGATGAAAAATGACATTTTTTCATTTATTAATGAAAATAAATCGGTCTCTGTTCATTCGATCAGAATGATTAATACTTCATTTTTTAGGTAAATTGATTCTCTACAAAAGCCCTATTGACCACTTTTCTCCATAACCTACCGTTTTGAAAATATATCGAATAAACTTGGGAGGAGATGGAAAATGACATTTTTTCATCTATTAATGAAAATAATTCGGTCTCTGTTCCGATCAGAATAATTAATACGTCAATTTCTAGGTAAACTAATTCTCTAAGAATGCCCTACCGACCACTTTTTGCCATAACCTACCGTTTTGACAATATATGGAATAAACTTGGAAGGAGATGGAAAATGACATTTTTTCATTCATAAATGAAAATAAATCGGTCTCTGTTCATCTGATTAGAATGATTAATACCTCATTTTTTAGGTAAATTGATTCTCTACAAAAGCCTCATTGACCACTTTTCTCCATAACCTACCGTTTTGAAAATATATCGAATAAACTTTGGAGGAGATGAAAAATGACATTTTTTCATCTATTTATAAAAATAAATTGGTCTCTGTTCATCCGATCAGAATGATTAATACCTCATTTTTTAGGTAAATTGATTCTCTACAAAAGCCCTATTGACCACTTTTCTCCATAACCCACCGTTTTGAAAATATATCGAATCAACTTGGGAGGAGATGAAAAATGACCTTTCTTCACCTATTAAAGAAAATAAATCGGTCTCTGTTCATCCGATCAGAAAGATTAATATCTCATTTTATATTTAAATTAATTCTCTAAGAATGCCCTATCGACCACTTTTTGCCATAACCTACCGTTTTGGCAATATATGGAATAAACTTGGGAGGATATTGAAAATGACATTTTTTCATTTATTAATGAAAATAAATCGGTCTCTGTTCATCCGATCAGAATGATTAATACCTCATTTGATGGATAAATTAATTATCTACAAACGCCCTATTGACCACTTTTTTCCATAACCTACCGTTTTGAAAATATTTCGAATAAACTTGGGAGGAGATGAAAAATGACATTTTTTCATTTATTAATGAAAATAAATCGGTCTCTGTTCATTCGATCAGAATGATTAATACTTCATTTTTTAGGTAAATTGATTCTCTACAAAAGCCCTATTGACCACTTTTTTCCATAACCTACCGTTTTGAAAATATATCGAATAAACTTGGGAGGAGATGGAAAATGACATTTTTCCATCTATTAATGAAAATAATTCGGTCTCTGTTCATCCGATCAGAATAATTAATACGTCAATTTCTAGGTAAGTAAATTAATTCTTTACAAACGCCCCATTGACCACTTTTTACAATATCCCACCGTTTCGAAAATATATCGAATAAACTTGAAAGGGATGAAAAAATGATATTTTTTATTTATAATGAAAATGAATCGGTCTTTGTTCATCTGATCAAAAAAACAGTTGTTACCTCATTGATGGATAAATTAATTCTCTACAAACGCCCTATCGACCACTTTTTTCCATAACCCACCGTTTTGAAAATATATCGAATAAACTTGGGAGGAGATGAAAAATGACATTTTTTCATCTATTAATGAAAATAAAATGGTCTCTGTTCATCCGAATAGAATGATTAATACCTCATTATATAGGTAAATAAATTCTCTACAAACGCCTTATTGACCACTTTTTTCCATTACCTACCGTTTTGAAAATATATCGAATAAACTTGGAAGGAGATGAAAAATGACCTTTTTTCATCTATTAAAGAAAATTAATCGGTCTCTGTTCATCCGATCAGAAAGATTTATACCTCATTTTATATTTAAATTAATTCTCTTAGAATGCCCTATCGACCACTTTTTGCCATAACCTACCGTTTTGACAATATATGTAATAAACTTGGGAGGAGATTGAAAATGACATTTTGTCATTTATTAATGAAAATAAATCGGTCTCTGTTCATCCGATCAGAATGATTAATACCTCATTTGATGGATAAATTAATTATCTACAAACGCCCTATTGACCACTTTTTTCCATAACCTACCGTTTTGAAAATATTTCGAATAAACTTGGGAGGAGATGAAAAATGACATTTTTCATTTATTAATGAAAATAAAATCGGTCTCTGTTCATCCGATCAGAATGATTAATACCTCATTTGATGGATAAATTAATTCTCTACAAAAGCCCTATTGACCACTTTTTTCCATAACCCACCGTTTTGAAAATATATCGAATAAACTTGAAAGGAGATGAAAAATGATTTTTTTTCATTTATAATGAAAAATAATCGGTCTCTGTTCATCTGATCAGAATGATTGATACCTCATTTGATGGATAAATTAATTCTCTACAAACGGTCTATTGACCACTTTTTTCCATAAACTACCGTTTTGAAAATATATCGAATAAACTTGGGAGGAGATGAGAAATGACATTTTTTTCATTTATTAATGAAAATAAATCGGTCTCTGTTCATCCGAACAGAATGATAATACCTCATTTGATGAATAAATTAAATTAATTCTCTACAAACGCCCATATTGACCACTTTTTTCCATAACCCACCGTTTGAAAATATATCGAATAAACTTGAAAGGAGATGGAAAATGATATTTTTTTCATTTATTAATGAAAATAATTCGGTCTCTGTTCATCTGATCAGAATGATTGATACCCTCATTTGATGGATAAATTAATTCTCTACAAACGGTCTATTGACCACTTTTTTCCATAACCTACCGTTTTGAAAATATATCGAATAAACTTGAAAGGAGATGGAAAATGATATTTTTTCATCTATTAATGAAAATAAATTGGTCTCTGTTCATCCAATCAGAATAAATATACCTCATTTTTTAGGTAAATTAATTCTCTACAAACGCCCTATTGACCACTTTTTTCCATAACCTACCGTTTTGAAAATATATATCGAATAAACTTGGGAGGAGATGGAAAATGACATTTTTTCATCTATTAATGAAAATAAATCGGTCTGTTCATCCGATCAGAATGATGAATACCTCATTTTATAGGTAATTTTATTCTCTACGAAACGCCCTATTGACCACTTTTTTCCATTACCTACCGTTTTGAAAATATATCGAATAAATTTGGGAGGAGATGGAGAAATGACATTTTTCTTCTATTATTGAAAATAAATCGGTCTCTGTTCGTCCGATCAGAATAATTAATTACCTCATTTTATAGGTAAACAAATTCTCTACAAACGCCTCATTGACCACTTTTTTCCATAAACCACCGTTTCGAAAATATATGGAATAAACTTAGGAGGGGAGATGGAGAAATGACATTTTTTCATCTATTAATGAAAATAAATCGGTCTCTGTTCATCGATCAGAATGATTAATACTCATTTTATAGGTAAATTAATTCTCTACAAACGCCCTTTTGACCACTTTTTCTCATAAACCACCCTTTCGAAAATATATCGAATAAACTTGGGAGGAGATGGAAAATGATATTTTTTCATCTATTAATGAAAATCAATCGGTCTCTCTTCATCTGATCAGAATGATTAATAGCTCATTTTATGGGTAAACTAATTCTCTAAGAATGCCCTATCGACCACTTTTTGCCATAACCTACCGTTTTGACAATATATGGAATGAACTTGGGAGGAGATGGAAAATGACATTTTTTCATTCATTAATGAAAATAAATCGGTCTCTGTTCATCTGATCAGAATGATTATTACCTCATTTTTTAGGTAAATTGATTCTCTACAAAAGCCTCATTGACCACTTTTCTCCATAACCTACCGTTTGAAAATATATCGATATAAACTTGGGAGGAGATGGAAAATTACATCTTTTCATCTATTAATGAAAAAATCGGTCTCTGTTCAGCCGATCAGAATGATTAATACCTCATTTTATAGGTAAACTAATTCTCTAGAAGCCCTACCGACCACTTTTGCCATAAACTACCGTTTTGACAATCTATGGAATAAACTTGGGGGAGGTTTTGAAAATATATCGAATAAACTGGGGAGGAGATGGAGATGAAAAATGACCCTTTTTTATCTATTAATGAAAATAAATCGGTCTCTGTTCATCCGATCAAAAAGATTAATACCTCATTTTATAGGTAAATTAATTCTCTAAGAATGCCCTATCGACCACATTTTGCCATAACCCACCGTTTTGACCATATATCGAATAAACTTGGGAGGAGATGGAAAATGACATTTTTTCATTTATTAATGAAAATAATCGGTCTCTGTTCATCTGATCAGAATGATCATACCTCATTTTTTAGGTAAATGATTCTTTACAAAAGCCTTATTGACCACTTTTCTCATAACTACCGTTTTGAAAATATATCGAATAAACTTGGGAGGAGATGAAAAATGACCTTTTTTCATCTATTAATGAAAATAAATCGGTCTCTGTTCATCCGATCAAAAAGATTAATACTCATTTTATAGGTAAATTAATTCTCTAAGAATGCCCTATCGACCACTTTTGCCATAACCCACCGTTTTGAAAATATATCGAATAAACTTGAGAGGAGATGGAAATAACATTTTTTCATTTATTAATGAAAATAAATCGGTCTCTATTCATCTGATCAGAATGATTGATACCTCATTTGATGGATAAATTAATTCTTCACAAACGCCCTATTGACCACTTTTTTCCATAACCTACCCGTTTGAAAATATATCGAATAAACTTGGGAGGAGATGAAAAATGACATTTTTTTCATCTATTAATGAAAATAAATTGGTCTCTGTCATCCGATCAGAATGATTAATACCTCATTTTTTAGGTAAATTTATTCTCTAAGAAGCCCTATTGACCACTTTTCTCCATAACCTACCGTTTTGAATATATCGAATAAACTTGGGAGGAGATGGAAAATGACATTTTTTCATCTATTAATGGAAATAAATCGGTCTCTGTTCATCCGATCAGAATGATTAATACCTCATTTCATTGGTAAATTAATTCTCTACAAACGCGCGAATTGACCATTTTTTCCATAACCTACCGTTTTGAAAATATTTCGTACAAACTTGGGAGGATATGAAAAATGACAATTTTCATCTATTAATGAAATAATTGGTCTCTGTTCATCCGATCAGGATGATTAATACCTCATTATTAGCTAAATTGATTCTCTACAAAAGCCCTATTGACCACTTTCTCCATAACCTACCGTTTTGAAAATATATCGAATAAACTTGGGAGGAGATGGAAAATGACATTTTTTCATCTATTAATGAATAAATCGGTCTCTGTTCATCCGATCAGAATGACTAATTCCTCATTTTATAGGTAAATTATTTCTCTAGGAACGCCTATTGACCACTTTCCTCCATAACCTACCGTTTTGAAAATATATGGACTAAACTTGGGAGGAGATTGAAAATGACATTTTTTCATTTATTAATGGAAATAAAATCGGTTCTGTTCATCCGATCAGAATGATTAATACCTCATTTGATGGATACATTAATTATCTACAAACGCCCTTTGATCACTTTTTTCCATAACCTACCGTTTTGAAAATATTTCGAATAAACTTGGGAGGAAGAAAAATGACATTTTTTTCATTTATTAATGGAAATAAATCGGTCTCTGTTCATCCGATCAGAATGATTAATACCTCATTTTTTAGGTAAATTGATTCTCTACAAAAGCCCTATTGACCACTTTTCTCCATAACCCACGTTTTGAAAATATATCGAATAAACTTGGAGGAGATAAGATAAGATAAGATAAGATAATGTTATTAACCAGTAAATACAAGGAAAAATAACAAAAGAAAATTTCGGCAATAACACAACGTTAACAAAATTTAACACCACAAAAGTGCGAGGCACTTGTCCGTGGTAAGAATTTCCGTTTACCATATAAACTTAAACATATAGGTACACACATTTATTATACATGATGGTGAGTGATCAGCATTTTTAAGCACCAGCAAAAAAAAACAAAAATATCCACAACAATCAAACAAAATTATTTCTATTCCAGAAAGTTATCCCAAAATCCCAGTGTTGCGTTCTATCCAGTGTCTTATCTGTCTGTTGTAGCCAGAATGAGACTGAATGTCCTTTAGATGCTCCGGAAGGCTGTTATAGAGCAGTGGGGCGAGGTATTTAAAAGTTCTAAGAGTACTGGTTTTATTTATTAGGCAGTTTTATGTGCTTGTTTCTCAATTTTATGGTTTCTCGGGAACAGTGTAACAGTATTATTTGGTACATAAGGAGAGCTCTTGCATATAGCTGTCTTGTGGTGAGCACTTTTGCAGTTCTGAATAAATCTTCCGTTGGATGGGTAATAGGTTTTCTGTAAATAATCTTTAAAATCCATTTCTGCACTTTTCAATTCTTGAATAATGGCAGTTGGCCATTCCACCCCATCCCAGTATTCCATAATTCAAGTGTGATTCCACAATGCGTGATACACAGTTTTCAGTTCTCTTTCTTCAATATTTGTTCTAATTGCTTGAATTTACTAAGCATCGGCCGCAGTTTTTTTACAACAAGGTTCGATTGCTCCTCCCATCTCAAGTGGCTGTCTATAAGGACTCCAAATATTTGATTGTATCTGTTTTCTCTATTGTGAATTCATTTTTTACTGAGAGTCTGTTGAGTGTTGGTAATCTTCTAAAATCCCTGTGTGTAATACATAAATTTAGTCTTCTCCATGTTCACTGTCAGTTTATTCACGCATAGGAAATTTACCAACTGACTAAAACCATATTCTGCTTAACTCTTGACTGCCTCCGATGTTTCTCCCGTAAAAAATAGGACCGTGTCATCAGCGAAACCGATTATATCTGCTCCTAATGCCAAATTGAACATGCATTAACATATATTAAAAACAATAGAGGACCAAGCACTGTTCCCTGAGGCACTCCGCATGTAATGGTTCTAGGACTACTTGTTGACTCTCCAACTCTCACACACTGTTGCCTTCCATTTATGTAACTCGATAACAAGCTATACGATAGCCTCTGCAGCCACACTTTCTAACGTCCTCATCAAATTGTATGGTCTACCGTGTCGAAAGCTTTCTGCAGATCTACAAATATTCCTATAGCGTGTTTGTTATTATCTATGGCGTCGGAAATAAGATCCACCAGTCTAGCTAGCAATTGCATCTTGTGTAGATCTCTTTCTTTGAAATCCATATTGTCTATGCGATAGAAGTCGTATTTCGTTAAGAATCTAACCAATCGTGTTTTCAGAATCCTCTCGAAGATCTTCGCAAAAGTTGGTGTCAGGGAGATAGGTCTATAATTTTTCATTTCAGTTCTTTTCGACGACTATAAATGGGTATAACTATTGCCTTCTTCAGATTGTCGGAAAGGTGCCAGTGGAAATACTAATATTTATGAGCTTAGTCAGAGGTTCGACGATAAATTCAGCAACAGTTTTCCCATTCTTCTGCCATTTCACACATCAATCCAGTCATGTGTCCTGGTGCCTTTGAATTCCTGAGTGTTTTAATTTCGTTCAAAACTTCTGCTTCATCAGTCTCGAAAAACACCATTGAAATTTGGTATTATCCTCCTTTTCCCCTCAATGGAGTGTGCAGGTTCTGCTCTCGAATTTTTCTAGCCAAGTTACTTCCAATTCGTGAGTAGTATTTATTGAATTCCTCCGCTATTTGATAGTCATCTCTAAGTATATCACCATTAGTCCCCTTGTTGATTTCAATCCTACAATTTTTGTCTCTAGTTCCCTCGTTCACTACCCTCCATAGTCCTCTGGCTTGATTCCTATTCCTTCAATTTCTTTCGGTGTAGTACCTTCTTGCCTTCTTGAGTAGACTATCCAGCTTATTTTTATATTTTTTGAAATTTTTCAACCTCACTAGATCTTCTGGATATTTAATGACTTCTTGATACATACGGTCTTTTTCTCTTATTGACTTTATGAGTCCCTTCGTCACCCAGGGCTTTTTTTCCCTTACAAGATCTTTTCACCTTCCACTATTTTCGTGCTCTTTTCAACTGCAGCTTTAAGTTCGGCCATGAAAACCGTTCCATGAGTCCTCGACTTGTTCGGATCTATCAAATCTCCCAATTGAATTTACTAAGCATCTCTTTCATTTCACAATAGTCCACATATTTTTTCATCCTTTCAGAACCTGTAGCCGCACGGGGCATCTCACAGACGAAATCTCCAGGAAAAGTGTATAGTGGTCAGTCACTGTTGTATGGAGTATAGCTGATGAAATACATTATGGCTCAGTTTTACTGTTCATAAAATATGGTCTATACACGTTTGCTTTTGGAAGTGACACGAGTGTGGCCATTTATCATAGATTTATATCCATGCTCCGACAAGATACTCTGGTAATCCTCGCTATCTGCCGTCTGATTTAAAATATTTATATTTAATCCCCAACAAAAAAGGACATATCATAGCTTCTGTTAGGTTATTATTTTGTAAGAATAGATCTAGATTTTCATTAAATTCACCTATACTCCCAGATGGAGGGCGGTATAGTGCCAAAACCTGGATTTTCTTATTGAGTTTATTTACTATCATTTTAATTACTTAATCTGGCCCATATCAAGTATTTCGTAGTCGTAAAGTAAATTATTTCTAATGAATATAACTACTCCATCATTTTGGTTAATCAATCCTTCATTGTAAATCGTGTCATAGCGGTCATCTTATAAAGGTTCAAATTTGCAATATTCACGTTTCCGACAAAACTAGACAGTCTATTTCGAATTCAGCTGAGATAAAACAACACCGAACTCATCAAAGTTTTTTTCAATGCTTCGAATATTCGTGTGTACTATTCTAAAATTATCACACTTTGTTCTTTTGGTCATTTCTGATAGCTCCCAACAGCTTTCCACATCATGT
>JACDNR010000206.1:0-41307 GCA_013421045.1 Propylea japonica | reverse complement strand
CATGTTTCAGCGTCATTTACATTTAATGCGGTTACTATTTATAATAGTATTCCAAACTTTAGTTCTCTGAATAGGCTGAGATCATTTTTCAGGGAGCAATGTTGGGTTACCGTTTCTCTAGTTTTAGTGGTGTTCCACTAGTAATTTATGTATTTCATAGGTTTAATGAACTGTTTTGAATATGTTGTTTAGTTGTATTTATTTTGAGAATTTAATTATTATTGTTGAGGTTAAGTGGAGTAGCGAAAGCTAGACTTCGCCTCGATATTATCGTGTATTGTATATGACAGTACATTAATAAGGACTATTATTATTATTATTATTATTACTAAACACACTAAGCAGATAAGAACCATAATCTAAACTAACAAACTAAACCCACTTAATCAGCTTACGTTCAGCTTAACGTTCTGGTTTAGGTTATCAAAACCTACTTTAAATAAATACGCCAAATTAAACAATGATTCCTGAGGGAATACCGATCAATTATCCTATAATAAAATCCTGAAGGGATACACGAGCACCTTTGTTGGTACCCAACGCAAACTTATAATGGCACCTCACTAAAATGCTCACAGTTATATATCAAATTACCTTATAGAATAATATCACAAATTATCAAAATAAAAGAAACCAATAATTTACAATTTTAAAGCCAGTGCTATGCACTGGTTACCTGCACAAACTTACAAATGGTAAGTTGAACGTATGACGCCAGGCACGTAGGCCTCCAAGATGCCAATTGTTACCCTCACTGACAGGTACGTAGATGACTCAGCCAGAAGACTGACAGGCATGCAGTGTAGAATAATTGACAGGTTACCTCAATAACGTGGAATAATTGTGCTCAACACCTGTCACGTGGAACTCAGGTACACCCGATACGTGGATAGGTACACCCGATAAGTGGACCCTAACAAAATACTATAAGAAACGGTACATAAGCTATAAAGGATATTTTAGTTACCTCTGTTATTCGAGGGAGATAGGTCCAACCTCCAATTCAGTCGAGAATTTGTTCCAAATAATTCCAACAATATTCGCTACACAACAACTAAAAGAGGAGGCGGTAAGACAACTGGTTCAAGATAGAAAATGTATGCGTACCTAGAGGTGCAAGATAGATTCTGTACGGACTCCATGGGAAAAGTCTTATTTCCCAAAACATTCCAAAATACTTCACGCAGCTATGGAATGACATAAACAGGAAACAACGACACTCGAAGATAATCCCTCACAACGAGGATGAATCTAGATTCAAAATTCTCTTCCAAAATGTCCAGACCTTCCACACGACCCCCGCACAAGGAACCTCGTATCACAAAATGTCCGCTCTGACAGTCGCACAGAAATTTCCGGAAAGTTCACAGAGCTATCAGCTGTCATGGCGAAGAAGAAGAAAAAACACATCAAAACCAAAATAATATAAAAAGGAATCATTACGGTACTGATAATTACGCAGTTTATACCAGAGGAGGGTCTCTATAAATCCATTTCTATAATTCTTCCACGATTTTCCGAAGTACTTTACTGAGGCCAAAGAGTACTTTGTCACTGTCTTGTATTTCCTCTGGAGTCAGAATAATCTGGGTGATTTGTTATATTCTACATTTTTCCATGAATCTGATGCAGTATGCGAGCTTCTCTTGGTTTTGCTCCATGAGGAAGCACTGATTTCCTGATCTTGTGCCGTTTTTTGTATTGTCATTACGGTTGTAGCGTTGAGATTGCTCCTGATTGATGGGTTGCCTATTTATATTTTTCATGTTCGATTTTCCACCTTATTGATTCACACATGCGAGGATTGTTTTCATTCTGTTTCCGAGATCTCGACTTATCACTTGTGCTAGGTTAAGAAGTTGTTTATGAAATTTTCTGTGAAAACTCCAATTTGAATTGGGATAAGGATAACTTCTTTTTCACTAATTATATATTGATGCGTTTGTTTTTGGTGGATTCAATATATATGCCCTTCTGGGGATTAATTAGCACCTGAGTGGAGAGATTTTTTTTGAAAGGCCGTTCAACATCTGAGTAAGTCGTCGACGATATTGTTTTCCTCCCTGAATTGAATTTCAAAATTTTCAACAGTTGTTTTCTGTTTATTTTTAGGGCCTTTTTTTTTAACGAGTCAAATCATTGATTGTTGTGGATTTGGGTCCTGACCCTGTCTACGGTTTCTTCAAGACGCCGAACAGCGGTACGTTTAACTGCGAGGAGGTTATATTTGGTGCCTTGTTATTGAACGTGAGAATCTGAAATTTTACCAAAACAGTGGAGATTTTTTTTCTGGTATGTAGAAGAATTTTGGTTTTTACAACATCGAAGACTGGTAGATCTGTTCCTGCGCGAAAAACTCTCTCAATTTTATTGTCATTCATTTTAAGAAATTCTGATAAAAAAATATTGATTTCAAAATTTCAAATCATATTTACACAAAAGAAAATTTGTCTTTGTCACCAAATAATAACTTCTTTAACAGTTTTTTTTCTGCTTTGAAATTCTCTTTCTGAGAATTGAAATTGTAAATTGTAAATGGAAGTTGCTCGAAACTTTTGATGTCTTGATGTCGTATTTCATTTTATTATGTAATATAGTGTGAAACTCTAGGCTTGATCAAGCATAGTGGGGGAAAATAAAATAATTGCTGTCAGGTACATTTTGAGAATTAGTTAATGTGAGAATTATTATTGTCAATAGAGAACTTTAAATTTCCATATACATTTTTTTTGTTAAGAATTTGATAGGGATTTACGTATTTACCCAAAACAAAATTAATCCAATAACAACAATATTTTTTTTGTTATTTTAATTGAAATAGGAGTGCCAGGATACAAATACGTTGGCGCCCTTTTAAGATCCTTGAACCCACGCCGTCTACACTGAGCGAACCGAGGTGGTATTCCTGGTATTCCTTTATATATTTCATATTTTTTTGTTCCTGGTAGGGATTATTTTTATTTGATAGGTAAGTGGAGGCGCTATAAATTTTTGGCGCCCAACGTGGGGCCATAAGGTTCTGTTGACAATTTGGTATTTGATTCGTCTCAATATTGTACCTTCGATTTGTGTCTGAAATTTTGATAATTTTGATATCACTGTTTTCTGCTACTATTATCGTATATTTTCATTTTATATATTTTTCTGATAATATTGTCTGAAGAAAATGTCCGGGAAGATTATTATAAATAGATTGAATCAGGTTCAGCTAATAAGAGGTTTGCCCACCGATACCGTAGAGAAAATGCGAGCAAGTCTGTCTAGAGCTATGAAACTTGAGAAGGAGGGCACTTCGATCTCGTATCCTTCCTATCCTTTTACTTTTGAGAAGATAGAGATGCAATCAATGAGATTGTACTTAAGGTGGAGCAAAGTCTATCTGAGCAGCAAACATTGACCCCTAAAAGCAGGCGTTTTTCTGTCAATCAGACTCGTTTAGGTTATGCACTTGTACGTTTAGATCACATCAATCCCAAAACTCCAGAGGAGGAAGCCTATAAGAAAGATATCTTTGCCAAAATACTTGTTCTTTTGGATTCACTAGAGGAGACCACAGAAGTTAGGAAACCATCATCGCCTCTTTTTCAGGGAAATACATCGGGAAGCGAAGAGGATGAAGATTTGTCCGGTCACGGGGCTGCATCTACCCTACTTAAGTTCTCATCCGGCCAAGTTGCGGCAACTGGTTCAATTATTAAGTCTGTACCAGTATTTCGTTGGGGTTTAAAATTTTCAGGGGAAAAGAATAGTTTGTCAGTGCAGGCTTTTTTGCAAAGAGTGGAAGAACTTTGCGAGGCTAGAGGCGTTTCCAGGTCGGAGGTGTTGCGGTCGGCAGTTGATTTGTTTGAGGGTAAGGCACTCATTTGGTACAGAGCAGTAAAGAGTTCATTTGTGGATTGGGATTCTTTTGTAGACGGTATAAGAGCTGAATTTGAGCCTTTCGACTATGATGAGAAGCTTCTAGATGAAATTCGTCATCGTACCCAAGGAAAGGATGAGCCTATAGGTATATATTTGGTCACAATGAAATCGTTGTTCGAAAGATGCAAGTCACCACCACCTGAGGAGCGGCAGCTGAGGATCATAATGCGCAACATACAACCTTTTTTTCAGGCTCAGTTAGCGTTGGTTGAGGTAAGATCATATTTGGAGTTGCGAAAATTGTGTAGGCAATTGGAGGAACGCAGAGAATCTGTAGAGGCTTTCATACCACCTGTAAGGAGATCTCGGGGATGTCTTGAACCGGATTTAGCATATACTGGTATTGAGGAGGGTGTTTCAGAAGTCCAAATCCAGGAGGTTGATACCAGAGAACAGTCAGCCACAAATTCGAAAGAAGGATTAGGTAATTCTAGTAAAGTGGTCTGTTACAATTGTAATTTGCCTGGTCATAAATCCATAGGTTGTGCTGCACCTAAACAGAGACGTTGCTTCAGGTGTGATAATCCAGGGTATACTGTTAAAACTTGTCCCAAGTGTAATAATTCGGGAAACGGATTGAGTCGCTGAAGCCTGGACCATCTCCAGCGATTACCAATTCTATTGATGGTCCAAATCTTGATTTATGTCCTGTTCTTGATTACATCCTTGATAGCATGAGTGGGGATGAGAGGCCTTATCTGCGTTTGTCAATTTATGGGGTGGAATTTCTAGGTTTACTCGACTCTGGTGCTTCTCGAACGATAATAAATAGCAAGAGCTGGAAGGTCCTTGAGTGTTTAGGCATTCAAATTGATTCTTCCAAGGTGGTTGCCTGGACGGTCGCGAACGGTCAGGTATGTTCGAGCATTGGTAGTTGCACTGTGCCGATTAAGGTAAAAGATCGTGTTGTTGTTATGGAGGTTTTGATTATTCCGGATTTACCAAGGTCTATGCTTCTCGGAGCGGACTTCTGGAAAGGTTTAGGTATTGTTTCTGATTTGAGAAATAATGTTTGGCAGTTTGCGAAGGATCCAGTCGATGTTGCCTCATTGGAGACAACCCTGAATGACGATCAGAGAAAGCAGTTGGAAGAGGTGATAGAGAAAAATTTTGCTATGATGGGATCAGAGATAGGTAAAGTTAATTTGATGGAACATGAGATAATTGTGGAGGGGCCGCCAATCAAGCAAAGGTATTACCCTGTGTCGCCAGTTCTTCAGAAGCATATTGACGATCAACTTAACGATATGCTGGAACAAGGTATTGTTGAAAGGAGTAATAGTCCATGGTCTTCCCCTATAATAATGGTGAAAAAGAAGGACGGTAGTTATAGGTTTTGTGTCGATTACCGTAAAGTAAATGCAGTAACACGTAAAGACAGCTATCCTCTCCCTTATGTTTCGAATACCCTCGATAAGTTGAAAGATGCTAAATACATAAGTTCCTTAGATATAAAATCAGCATTCTGGCAAGTTCCTGTCAAGGAGGAATCGCGGCAGTACACAGCCTTCACTGTACCCAATAGGGGTCTCTTTCAGTTCCGTAGAATGGCCTTCGGCCTTCGTAACTGGCCCCCTACTTGGCAACGAGTTATGGATCAGGTATTAGGTAGTGATTAAGAACCTTTTGTATTCTGTTACTTGGACGACGTTATAATTGTTACTCCGGACTTCAAGAAACACCTAGAAGTATTAGACGAAGTATTAAGACGAATTATCAAGGCCGGACTTACAGTTTCTAGGGAAAAGTGTTGCTTCTGTAAGGAGGAATTGCGTTACTTGGGGTATGTTGTTAGTGCGGGCGGTTTGAAGGTTGACCCAGAAAAGATTAAAGCAATGGTCGAAATCCCTGTTCCGCGAAATGTAAAGGACATTCGTAGCATTTTGGGTACTTTTTCATGGTATCGTAGATTCATTCCCAATTTTTCTACTCTCATAGCCCCTCTTACTAACCTTATGAAGAAGAATAGTAAGTTTGTTTGGACACCTGAATGCGCCAACTCATTCCGTTCTCTCAAAGAAAAGCTTGTTACAGCCCCTATTATGAGCTGTCCAGATTATGATTTGCCATTTCAGGTTCAGACCAATGCATCGGGTCATGGACTGGGAGCTGTACTGAGCCAACCAGATCCGCAGGGAGGAGAGCGTGTGATCACGTATATAAGTCGTTCTTTGACTCGCCAGGAACAAAACTATTCAACCACTGAGCGTGAGTGCTTGGCAGTACTCTGGGCGTTGGAGAACTTGCGACCTTACATAGAAGGAATCAGGGTTGAGGTGGTGACTGACCATTATTGTTTAGTATGGCTTCAGAGTATCAAGGCTGTCTCTGGACGTTTGGCTAGGTGGATAGTACGTTTGCAGCAATTTGATTTTTCTGTTACTCATCGTAAGGGTTCAGAACATCATGTACCAGATTTACTTTCTCGATCTGTGGCAAAGTTGGATTTGGTGACGATTGACGATATGGTTAATGTGTCAGATCCATGGTATAATAGAATGTTGAAGAAGGTGAGTGATTTCCCTCAAAAATTTCCTTGTTGGAGGGTAGATAACGGAATATTGGTCAAATATTTAAATTCTTCAAATTATGCCTTGGATGATTCTTCATGGAAGTTGGTAGTCCCTAAGCAGCTCAGGTCTAGAGTGTTACATGATATGCATGTTCCTCCAACCTCTGGACACATGTTTATAAGACGTATGCAAGGTTGTGTGAACGATATTTCTGGCCGAAGGCTCGATCGGATGTTGCTCGTCATGTAAGAAACTGCTCTGTATGTTCTAGATATAAGTCCGATGCCAAGAGACCTGTAGGTATGATGGCATCCCATTATCCACAGGCGTCGAAACTGAGGGAAGTTATCAGCTCTGATATCGTAGGACCCCTACTAAGGTCGAAGAGGGGTAATTCTTATATTTTTGTGGTGACAGACTACTTTAGTAAGTTCGTTTTGACGTTTCCATTGAGAAAAGCCACCGCTTCTGCTGTTTGCAAGGCTTTGGAGGAAGATGTCTTTCTTGTTTTTGGAGTACCACGTATAATAATAAGTGATAATGGATCCCAATATAAAAAGGAATATTTGAAGTTGCTGGGGAAGTATCAGATTTCTCCAAAGTTCAATGCTAATTTTCACGCCCAAGCGAACCCTACTGAAAGGTATAATCGTACATTGAAATTTTTATTATCTGCCTATGTTTCTGATAATCATCGTGTTTGGGATGTGAATTTAGCTCAGTTAACCTGTGCAATGAGAACGTCACGGAATGAAACTACAGGTTACACTCCTTATTATGTTAACTTTGGGCGAAGAATGATGCTTTCTGGGGATGATTACCGCATAACGTTGCCTGAACAAATTTCGAATGGAAAATCTGAGGAGACTCGATCTCAAGAGTTCCACAAGCTCTATGCAGAGTTGAAAGGAAGGTTAAAGAGTGCTGCGGAAAGGAATGCCCAGCACTACAATTTGAGAAGGAGAGATGAAGAATTCATGTTGCAACAACCGGTTTATAGGAGAAATTTTGTTCTTTCTGATGCTAGCAAATATTTCATAGGAAGTTGGCCCCAAAATGGCTTGGACCTTTCTTCGTCGCAAAGAAATTGTCTCCCTGGGTGTATCAGTTGCGAGATGATAGAGGTAATAATAAAGGTGTGTGGCATGCAAAAGACCTGAAGTCATGTCCCACCAAAGATGAACTATGAAATAAGGGTGTCCGGTGGCATATTCGAGTAGATATTGTGTACTTTTCTCCTATATGGTTTGGAGTTCTCTTCATTGTTTTATTTTGTTAAATATTCTATATTTATTTGAAATTTTGGGAAAATTTCTTCACGAAGGGGGGGAATTTGTAGCGTTGAGATTGCTCCTGATTGATGGGTTGCCTATTTATATTTTTCATGTTCGATTTTCCACCTTATTGATTCACACATGCGAGGATTGTTTTCATTCTGTTTCCGAGATCTCGACTTATCACTTGTGCTAGGTTAAGAAGTTGTTTATGAAATTTTCTGTGAAAACTCCAATTTGAATTGGGATAAGGATAACTTCTTTTTCATTAATTATATATTGATGCGTTTGTTTTTGGTGGATTCAATATATATGCCCTTCTGGGGATTAATTAGCACCTGAGTGGAGAGATTTTTTTTGAAAGGCCCTTCAACATCTGAGTAAGTCGTCGACGATATTGTTTTCCTCCCTGAATTGAATTTCAAAATTTTCAACAGTTGTTTTCTGTTTATTTTTAGGGCCTTTTTTTTAACGAGTCAAATCATTGATTGTTGTGGATTTGGGTCCTGACCCTGTCTACGGTTTCTTCAAGACGCCGAACAGCGGTACGTTTAACTGCGAGGAGGTTATGTTTGGTGCCTTGTTATTGAACGTGAGAATCTGAAATTTTACCAAAACAGTGGAGATTTTTTTTCTGGTATGTAGAAGAATTTTGGTTTTTACAACATCGAAGACTGGTAGATCATTTTTTTTGTCATCGAGAGTCCATTTTGGAATTGGCTGCTGTCAACGGATCTGTTCCTGCGCGAAAAACTCTCTCAATTTTATTGTCATTCATTTTAAGAAATTCTGATAAAAAAATATTGATTTCAAAATTTCAAATCATATTTACACAAAAGAAAATTTGTCTTTGTCACCAAATAATAACTTCTTTAACAGTTTTTTTTCTGCTTTGAAATTCTCTTTCTGAGAATTGAAATTGTAAATTGTAAATGGAAGTTGCTCGAAACTTTTGATGTCTTGATGTCGTATTTCATTTTATTATGTAATATAGTGTGAAACTCTAGGCTTGATCAAGCATATTGGGGGAAAATAAAATAATTGCTGTCAGGTACATTTTGAGAATTAGTTAATGTGAGAATTATTATTGTCAATAGAGAACTTTAAATTTCCATATACATTTTTTTGTTAAGAATTTGATAGGGATTTACGTATTTACACAAAACAAAATTAATCCAATAACAACAATATTTTTTTGTTATTTTAATTGAAATAGGAGTGCCAGGATACAAATACGTTGGCGCCCTTTTTAAGATCCTTGAACCCACGCCGTCTACACTGAGCGAACCGAGGTGGTATTCCTGGTATTCCTTTTATATATTTCATATTTTTTTGTTCCTGGTAGGGATTTTATTTTTATTTGATAGGTAAGTGGAGGCGCTATACGGTTTTAGTCTCCTCCACCGTTTTTAACGTTGGGGGTATTTGGATTTCAATATTTTTATTTCGCAGCCACTCTGGTCCCTGGAACCATATAGATTCTTGAAGTTTTCTCATCGAAGTTCCTCTAGATGCTAAATCTGCTGGATTATCTTTCGTATTTACATATTGCCACCGACCACCTGGGATATTTCGTTTGATATTGTTTACCCGGTTTGTTATGTAAGCACCTTGTTGTTTGTTCTGATTGTTTGTAATCCATGATAAAACAATCGTTGAATCCGTATAGCATGTTATTGGTATTTCATTCATGTCCAGAGCCGTAATTACTTTTTTCATCAGTTTACTTAGCAACTCAGCTCCTTGTAATTCTAGTTGTGGTATTGTACGTTTGGTCTTTAGTGGTGAAACTTTTGCTTTTGCGGTCAATAAGTTGACGTGTACCTCGTTTTGGGGACTAGTCGCTTTTATGTAGATCGCCGCTGAGTATGCCATCAGGGATGCGTCGCTGAAGCCGTGTAATTCTATTGAATTAGTTGGTGTTGTTTGAACCCATCTTGGGATGTTAATTGTATTTATGTCTTTTAGGTCATCCTTGAACTTCGTCCATTTTTCTTCGATGCCTTGTGGTAATTTTTCATCCCATGTACATTGAAGTTTCCAAATATCTTGTAATAGTGCCTTGGCCACTATCACAAGAGGTGATAAAAGCACCAGTGGATTATAGATAGACGCTATGTCTGACAGTATAATCCTTTTTGACGTGATTTTCACTGGTTTATCCTTAACGTGATACTGCAGTGTATCCTGTTGTGTTTTCCAAATTACTCCTAGTGTTTTCTCGCATTGCTCTCCGAGGGCTAGGTCCTGAGTCTGAGAGTCTGCATCCATGTTACCCTTCCATTTCCGCAAATTGAATCCACCTCTTCTCATTACTTCGGTTAATTCCTGTCGAAGTTGCATTGCCTCGTTTCGTGAGTCTGCTCCTATCAATGCATCATCCATGTAAAAATTATTCAATATTAACTTGGCTGCCCTTGGATAGGATGCCTTTTCATCTTCGGCCAGTTGATGCAATGTCCTTATTGCTAAGTATGGGGCTGTTTTTGTCCCATATGTGAGTGTGTTCAACTCGTACACCGTTATGGGTCCGTTTCTCGGAATCGCCATAATATTCTATGCACCTTTCGGTCCTCTGGGTGGAGTTTTATCATCCGGTACATTTTTTCTATGTCAGCCGTCAATGCATATTGGAATGTTCTAAACCTGAGCAAAATATCGGCAATGTCGTTCTGCAAGGTTGGTACAGCTGGCATAATGTCGTTCAAGCTGAGTCCGGTCGTGGACGGACAGGTGGCATTAAATACAACTCGTAGTTTTGTTGTTGATTTTTTGGCACGTATTACTGCTTGGTGAGGTATATAGTAACCTTCCGTTACCTGACCTTGACTTATAGGTGACATATGACCCATTGTTATGTATTCTTTCATGAATTCTTTGTAGTCTCTTGACAGAGATTCGTTATTTCTGAACTTCTTCTCCAATTGATACAACTGTGCGATCGCTTTATTCGCTGTATCTCCTAGATTGTTCTTATTTTCGTTGAACGGGATGCGAACTGTGTAAGATCCATTTCTGTCCCGGCTGCATGTGTTTTTGAAGTACTCCTCGCAGCTACCGTCATCTGCGGCTTCTCTTACAGCTTCTGGTTCCTCCAATTCCCAGAATTTCTCCAGTCGTTCTCCGATTTCCTGAATACTTGAGATCATGCTGTTAATTTTGATTTTTGGGGTGTATCCTTCACCGGATCCCAATAGAATAAATCCTATTTTTGTGTTGACTCCTACAATGCCCTCGCCGATGTTTTTATTACCATCGTCGATTATGAATGCATACGCATCTGCCCCTAATAGTATATCAATCGGCCCTGGTTTGTAATAATAGGGGTCAGCTAGTATGGCACTATTCCACTGATGATTTGTTGTGCATATTTCTTCCTTCGGAAGAGTTCCGGTTATTTTTGGTATTATGAGTAGCTCTTGGATTAGTTTGAAGCTACTGGAGAATCGGGGTCGTATTTCTGATTTAATTTTCCAATTCGAGGTTCCTGCTTCAGTTTTTCCTACCCCGCTTATTTCTGTCCTGTGCTTTGTACGGGGTGTTCCAAGGAATTGTGCAGCATGTTGTGTGATAAAAGAGGCTTCGCTTCCTGGGTCCACTAGTGTCCTCAGTGTCGTATATGATCCGTCCACTTTTCTGACGTCAATATAGGCTGTGGTCAACAAGGTAATTTTTGTTTTACCATTTTCGATGGTGTTTCTTCCAATGTGGCTAGTTGCGACCTCGTGTTCTCCGTTAGTGTTGTTTTCTTGCTTAGACGATGCCTGTTTGTTACCTGATAGTTTTGACCTGAATTCTGTGAAATGTAATAGGGTGTGGTGGAACTGCTGGCACTTATGGCATCTCATTTTTGAAAAGCATTTCGTAGAACTGGAATGGCTTAAACAGTTTATACATAGTGAATTCTTTTTTGTCACTTGATTTCTGTCATAGATCGACATTCCCAGGAATTTGGGACAATCCTTCAAGGTGTGTCCTTCCTTGCATACTATGCATTGCTTCGTCTTTTGTATATGGTATGATTCTACCGGAAATTTTTTATCTATTTTTTGTTGGCTCTGTTGTGATCTGTTCCATTCCGGCTTTTTCATGTTTTTGGATGCTTCCAACGTTTGAAAACGTCTTTCTAAAAATTGCAAAACCTCCTCCAATTGAGGTATGCTTTTTTGATCGTCCATTGCGTTGTCGAACGCTTCTTTAGTTTCAGAGTCCATTTTGTTGATTACCAGAGCTGCTATTAATGGACTCCAGGTAGATATATCTATGTTTAGATTTCCAATTGCGTGCATGCATTCTTTAATGGTATCATGCACATGTTTATGGCTAGCTGCAATTCTCCAGTTTGTGGTCTGTAGATTGAAGATACGGTTAGTAAACTTTGAGAATAGTATTCTCTCATTGTTATACCGATGCTGTATAATTTTCCAGGCTGCATCGTAGTTAGAGGCGGTAGTGTCCAAGTGTTGTATCAGCTTACTTGCTTCTCCTCGTAGGAACGATTTCAAGTACTGGAGTTTTTGAGTGCAACTCAAATCTTCCCTGGTGTGGACTGTTTCGCTATATACATCACGAAACGTTGGCCAATGTTCATAGTTACCAGCAAATATCGGTACAGAAATATTAGGCAGGGGTAAATTATTTTTATTTATCTGCTTTTGACGTTGCCCTTCTTGACTGAGCTGGTTCATCACTCGCTGATACTCAGATTTCACACCTTCGTACTTTGTTATATAGGTGGTAATATCCTCTCCGTCGTTACATAAAATGTCCATGTGTGCTGATTGTATTTCCTTCCATACGGCTGCCAGTTCCTGCTCTTTCCTTTCGATTGGTCGAATGTCTCCTTCCATATCATCCTGGTACGTCTGGAGCATTGTGAATCTCACCAACTGTTTCTTTATCAATGGGTCCTGGGCTTTCAATTCTCTTTCAAATTTTTGTAGAAGTGATTGTATTTCTGCCCTTTTTTCCTCGATCTTCTCATAATAGTTGTTTTTGATGTATGGATCTTCTGGAGATAGTTTACGTATCAGCTCCTTGTGGACATTATTGAAGGCATCATATAAATTCTGAAGAGTTGTGTTTCTTGTTTTAATATATTGCTCTGTTCTTCTGCTTGCGGAACCTTTTTTATATTTGATAAAAGTTTTTCCATTTCCTTCACTATGGACATTTGTTGGTTTATTTTTTCCTTATATTCTTCCTCCATCATATTTTTTTTTTACTGCACAACGTTGGTGTAGATTTTCCTTATCTTCAGTTTGTTGGCAGGTCGCTTTTGTTAGAGACAAGGGTCGTAAATCCTTGGCTCTGCTTTCGTTTTCTTGGCACGGGCGCTTCTTCTCGGCACTGGCTCTGATGGCACGGGCGCTTCTTCTTGTCACTGGCTCTGAATTGAGGATTCCTTGGCACGGGCGCTTCTCCTTGGCACTGGCACTGAATCCTGCTTCGACGAACTTCTTGTCCGCTCAATTGCTCGAAGGACCAAATGTAGAATCAGGTGCTGATTCTAGGGTAGTTTGTATGGGGATGGAGGAAAAAGGTGGAGATTTCACTGTCAACCGTTTATTGAACTAGCTAACTGCGGTCTCGTCTGATCTGCAGTTGTTGTGGTTTATATATAACAATTAATAAAATTTGTAAACAATATAGTCGTTCTCTACTACTACTGATAATGTTTCACCGTCGCGACCTTGCTTACCTGCACATTCTTTATTTCGTTTATTTGTGGCAAGGCCAGACGCTGTTACAATGAAAATAGTCTGATTAAACTAACCTTCTAATATTACGATATTTTTCAACTATTACGGATCCACACGTGTGGTCCACATATAAGATTATATTATGATTATGACGAAATGTTCCTTGAATGAATTGGGTTTTTTGTTAAGTCCATTTTTTGACTTAACATATAGTGTTCTTTTGATAAACGTCTTTTCCACATCAAAAATCATAGTTATATGTAGACATGTACCGTTTGCTATTCGGAAAAGTTTTGAAGATGAAATTGCTAGACTGTGTTTCTAGGTATTTTGACTCCAGTGGAGTATAGCCGCTGGGCGACACCGGTGGTGCCAGTATTTAAGAAAAAGGGTTCAGTGAAGCTCTGTGGAAACTATGGGAGTTAACCCGTATATCGGATCAGTACCCAATTCTTAGAATTGAAGAATTGTTCTGTAGGCTGCAGGGAGGTGAAAAATTCAGCAAGCTTGATCTTTCTGATGCGTATCAGCAAATTTGCCTTGATAAAAAATCAGAAGAACTACCCACTCTATCGACACAGAAAGTTTTGTTCAAGTATAATCGATTGAATTTTGGCATAGCCTCAGCACCTGTCAAGTTCCAAAAGATCATGGAACCTGTTTTGGGAGGTATAGATGTGGTTGCCTTCCTGGATGACATTTTGATAACGGATAAGAATAGAATGGAACATTTACAAAGATAAAGACTCGTCGAGGAAGCATTAAGAGATTCGGGTTTAAAAATTTACGCAAAGAATTAAATGATCGTGATTCTAATGGAGAAGATCTCACAATATACAGGATCCCTTGGTAATGCAGGGGAGGAGCTGAGTGAAGTAATGGTATATTACCAGAATGTGCGTAGTATAAGGGGTAAATTTAAGTTGTACGAGTTCTATAAAAATGTTAGTGTTTCTTCATATGATGTTATCATTCTAACTGAGACGTGGCTTGATCAATCTATTAAGAATTCCGAACTTCAAATTCATAATAATATTTATCGCTGTGATCGTTCGCATAAATAAAGTTCTAAGAAGATGGGGGGTGGTATCCTGCTTGCTGTTAACAAGTGTCTCAGATCTGCAATTATTCTTACTCCTAATGAGAACGTGGAGGATTTATTTGTCTTAGTCCGTGGTACTAAGAGTGTTTTGTTTGGTGCAGCATACATGCCTGCTTTGCTTGGTATTGAGTATTTTGAGAGTCATTGTTCCAACTTTGAACATGTCATGGAATCTGTCAAGCGGGACTATGTGGTTATAGCCGGTGATTATAATTTAGGTAATTGTGTGTGGGTGAATGACGATTTGGGTGTTGGTCTTGGTGGTGTGAACGATTTGCGTGCTCAAGCTCTGGTTGATGCCTTCGGGTTTTATGGTCTTCACCAGGCAAATGCAGTAGAGAATGTTCATGGCAAAGTATTGGACTTGGTTTTCACGCAACAACACGATACCGTAGTTGATTGTGCGGTTGATGTTCTTTCTAAATTAGATGCGCATCATCCTGCACTTTCGTTTACTTTCAAGTTCTTCAGTAATGTGTACAATGAGTATGAGATCACTGCATATGATTTCAGGAATAGCGATTTTGATAGTTTGAATGTCTATTTCAGTTCAATTGATTGGGTTAATTCGTTGCCGGTTGATGCTTCTGTTGATGTCCTGGTAGATATTCTTTATAATTGTATTTACGAGGCTATTAATGTGTTTGTTCCTGAAACGCGTTTGAAGAGAACTAAATTTTCTGTACGCCTCCTATGTTGATTGGGTGGAGGGCCATATAAAGAATAATGTCAAAGCCTTTTTGGAATTTTGTTAATGGAAAACGTCATGATAACGATATTCCTTCTGAGGTCATGTATGGTGAGAAATGGCTCAACAGTGATCGGGATATTGCTAATGGGTTTGCAGGTCATTTCCAGTCAGTTTTTGCTACAGCCTCTTATCCACCTTCTGGGATGATGGAGGGCGACTGCACTTCTTGTTGTGATGTGGGTGGTATCTTGAAGCTTGAATTGACCGAAGTTTTTCAGTAACTAAATAGCTTGGATATCAATAAGGGCCCTGGTCCGGATCAGATTCCCACAATTTTTCTACGCAGATGTGCTTCATCCCTGGCTTTACCTCTTCAAATTGTCTTCAACAGATCTCTTGAATCCGGTACTTTTCCATCCAAGTGGAAGGAAAGCTTTGTCAGGCCTGTTCATAAGTCAGGAACTAAACTTAATGTAAGTAACTATCGCCCTATTTCCATCATAAGTAGTGTTGGGAATAATCGAGTACTTTCAATAACCGAGGACTCGATGATCGAGCGATCCAAATAACCGAGCGATAATCGAGCGATTTTTCGCTTGATACCCACCGAGCGATTTTTCGCCTGATCCCCACCCTCGATTATATTCGTAATCGGCCGAGTTGCAAGCGAATAAGGGGTCGTTTATACTGGCCCGTAACTTATGCCCTTAACTTATGCCCTTAAATTATGAATGAAAAACTTCTATTTAAGGGAATAAGTTAAAGTTCGAGTATAAACCATAGCACGAAATTTCTATGTTTCAACTCTTAGGGTAAGGGAAAAGTTAAAGTTACGGGCCAGTATAAACGACCCCTAAGCGATCATGCATTGCTAACCGCTCACCGCTCATTCAGCGCTGTACGGCCTCTACATTCATTGCCTTGTGACTTGTGATTTTGTTTATATCTTCTGTCCTCGAAATTGAAGCTCGCGTCACGCGTGTATCGTATTGATAATTATTAATTATCATGGGATCAAAACAGAAGTCCGCTGTATGGAATTATTTCCATAAAAATAATGATAAAAAATTTGCGACTTGCAATATTTGTAGAAAAGTTTTGTCTTATTATGGCAGTACTACAAATTTGAAGCAGCAATTCCGTTATTAGATAGAAGAAAAAATCCTCAAGTTATATATTTGTTTTTCAGTAAAAATTTTAATTTTGTTGATTTTTTCAGTTTTATAAACGAATACCTTCTTCTTCTTCTCTGTGCGGTGCCTTACCGGCCGAACTGAGGCCTAGTGGCCCATTGTTCACCCGCATCATTCTACAGAGACTCAAATCCTCAGACACGAAGACAGAAATGTCGCGAGCCTGCCAGGAGTGGTCCCTCTCACCATAGGAATAGAAGGTGTTGGATTTCCTAGGTGTGTTGACCTTTACTCAGTAAGGTTTTCACAGTTGAACAAAATATGCTCAACCGTTTCATCAGTACTCCTGCACCACCGGCATAGGGAGCAGCTCGTCAATCCCATTCTCTTCAAATGCTTGTTAAACAGGTGACCAGTCAATGCACCAGTCACCAGACTGAGTTGTTTCCTCTCCAGCAGCAGAAGCCTATTGACCTCAGATCGCGAGGACGGTCTCTCAATGAGAATCCTCGACCACCTCAGGCCCACCCCTGCGCTCCATTCCGAGGAAAATTCCCTGTTCAGCCAGTTCCTGAAGAAACTTCTGACAGATGTGCGACAGATTGGCAGCGAAGGCTCCGGACCAACAAATGCTAATCCGGCTCCCCGCCTAGCCAGTTCATCTGCCTCGACGTTACCAGGTATATCCGCATGAGCCGGACACCAGATCACTTTCAAAAAGTTATCAGAGCCCAGCCTACGCAGAACTTTCCTGCATTCTTCTACCAAAAGAGAATCAACTCTAACATCAGATAGAGATTTCAGAGTTCCCTGGCTGTCGCAACATATATAAATGTGCTGGCCAGAGTATCCCCTGCGAATGTTTTCCAGTGCGCATGCAAGAACCGCAAATAGCTCAGCCTGCACAATGGAACAGTCCTTCCCCAGAGGGATAGCCTGATTGAAGTGAGGACCTACGATTCCGGCCCCAGACCCTGTTGCTGTGACAGAGCCATCAGTGAACCAGGTGGGACCTTCTGGACTAAGAAGCCTGTTTGATGAAGACCATAGGTCTCTGTCGGGAACAATAACGAATACCTTAAAACATCTCTACATTTTATTGAGTTCAGACAATACTCGACAACCTCACATTCCCCAGTCATCACCCATTCACCAACTAATTTCTGTCTAATAAGAACTATCGGATGAGAATTCACTCAAAGATCGCGATTATCTATGGTTAATGCCGGGCGAAAACACCGAATATCGGGCTTGTACTCAAATAACCGACACAGTCCGATTATCAAGATATCACTCGTCGCTCGAGAAATCGGATTGAATAACACATGACTCATATCGATTTCGAGTGACGAGCGGTTTTTTTGATAATCGAGTAGTGTCGATTATTTGAATAATCAAGTACTCGAGTGATTTTCTACTCGAGTGGTCCCAACACTAATCATAAGTGCTATTCCTAAGTTGTTTGAACTATTGAACTCCTGGTGTATGATAGAGTCTATGAGAAGATTTTGCCTGGTATGTCTCCTCGGCAACATGGTTTCTTGAGAGGCAGAAGTATCTAAACAAATTTGATACTTTTCACGCAGTACTCCATTGATGCGTTGGAGCGTGGGAGTCAAGTTGAGGTTATATATACCGATTTTTCTAAGGCGTTTTACTCAGTCGACCACAATTCTCAAATCTAAACTTATCCAATTTAGAATATGGGGTGCTCTTCTCAGATGGCTGTTGTCCTACTTCAAGTTTAGAATTATCTGACGCAATTCTGGTAACTTCTGGTGTTCCTCAGGGCAGCCACTTGGGTCCTCTACTATTCCTAATTTTTCTAAATGATGTATCCAGTTGTTTTTGGCATTCTCTATTCCGAATGTTTGCGGATGATCTAAACATTTTTCTTGCAGTTAACAATATGGAGGACGCTCGTAATATCCAAGCTGATCTTGACAGATTGGTGAAATGGTGTGAATATAGACTGCATCTTAATTTCGATAAATGCAAGCACCTAACCATCTGTCGCGATAGCCCCCGAGTTGACGGCACTTTCTCATAGTCTAACAATTTCCTTGAAAGAGTGGACCAAATCAGAGATTTGGGTGTATTATATGACTGTAACATGAGTTTCAAGCCTCATGTTTATTATATTATAAATAGGGCTGTAAAGTTGCTTATCAGACACTCGCAGGATTTCCAGTCGGAGGAGACACTTAGGTCTCTTTTTGTGACGCTTGTTAGGCCGACGCTGGAGTTTGCTTCAGTTGTGTGGTCTCCTTATACGTACACAGACTCTGAGATGATTGAGAGGGTGCAAAATAGGTTTCTCATGCACGTTTTCTTTCGCCTTGGCATTGAGAGGATACATTTTTCAGCTTCACTCATGAGATCGAGAATCGATCTGCCCTCATTGTTCCTTAGACGCAAGCGTGGAGATATTTTTCTCTAAGTTGATTTGTGGGGCAATAAACTGCCCTGATCTGCTTGAGCTTTTCAGCTTTGTGGTTCCTCCCAGGCGGACCAGAGGTAGAACTCTTCTTCATAACCACGGTTATAAATTTAATTATTCCAAATACTCCCCTGTTCCAAGGATTAGCAGTCACGTCAACGTTGCATCGTTCTCGGGAATTGACTTTTTTAATCGGTCTTTATCGGGGTTAAGGGAGGAGATATGTCGGGCGATTGTGGCGTGAACATTGTTCTTGAATTTTGGAGACTTTTTCCGTTTTCTTTCTTTTTTCTGCATTTCGAGCTTCGCCTCAGTTTGAATTTAAATTAAAATTTGATATTAACATGTTGTCTACAATTATGAAATGCTTTTCGTTGTCAATATGCTTGTACTGAAATTTGTAAATCTTGTCCACTTCATTGTGTTGCACACAGTTAGTGCCGTTTCACATGGAGCGTATCATCAGCGCTGACCATCCGGACGAATAACCAAGTACCATGCAATAAATGTAGCATTTCACATGAAGCGCGGATGATCGGAGCGGTTGATTCCATCCGACGGCCATATGACGAGCCCTTGCTGACGGCGTATGTCGGTTAACGCACGAGCCATTATTGTTATGAGGGATTTCACATGATTCACTGACGATCAGTTGCGTACCAGCTTATATTGCTTTCTGTGTGGCCGATTGCCGGCAGATTAGGTTAGGTTAGGTGACAACTGACAACGGAGGATCCGCCGCATGTGAAGACAACACATCGAAACGGATCATCAGCGCTGAATTCCTATGCTGACAGTCAGCGCTGATCATACGCTCCATGTGAAACGGCACTTATTCGTGTTATTTGTTACATATTGTATTATATTCAATATCTCCACATTCACAGGCATATATCCTTCAGTTTGGAAACGGGCCAAAATAATTCCCGTTCTTAAAAAGGGTGAAAAATCGATGATCTCGAATTACCGACCGATTTCCATCTTGTCGTATTTTTCAAAGATTTTTGAGATCATCCTTTAGAATTCTATTTTTTCCTTTGTCCGCAACAAAATTACTGACAGCCAGCACGGATTCGTGTCCAAAATATCGACGACTACTAACCTCGTTTCATTTTTCGAGAGGGTACTGGGTACATTGGATAAAAGGGGTCAGGTAGACGTTATATATACGGACTTCAAGAGAGCCTTCGACAGGATAGATCATAATATTTTGATTAACAAGTGAAGAACAAATTTGGCTTCAGCCCCAAATTGATCAATTTGATCAGATCATATCTGTCTGGCAGACTATGTCGTGTTGACATTGAGGGTTACTGTTCTGCGGAATTTTGTGCAACATCTGGAATCCCGCAGGGCTCCAACCTTGGGCCTTTACTTTTTCTCCTGTTTGTAAACGATGTAGTGGATGTAATTGATGTATCAGTGTTGTTGTTCGCGGATGACCTTAAAATTTTTCTCCAAATACTCAGCCTCATCGATTGTGCTAAGCTACAGGCAGCACTCGATAGCCTATAGCCTATCAACATGGTGCGAAGACAATAGATTGAGTTTGAATATATCTAAATGCTATGCTATGACATACACAAGGAAGAAGGTGGTCGTTAATTTCGATTATAGCATCAGTGGCACGGTGCTATCTCGAAAAACCGAGATTAGGGATCTGGGGATTGTGTGTGACAGTGGTTGTTCATTTGTGCCACATATGAGACAGTTAATACTCTCATCCAATAAAACTTATGGATTTATAGTTCGGAACACTAGAAACTTTCAGAACTCAAATACTTTGCTAGCCCTGTTTAATTGTCTAATAAGAAGTCGATTGGAATACTGTAGCATCGTTTGGAGACCTATATATGAGTGTCATAGGAAGAGCATTGATTCGGTGCAGCGAAAGTTTTACAAGTTTTTAGTGTGGAGGCAGGACGGTGTGTATCCTCCCACAGGCTTTGACAATAATATTTTGCTCTCTAGGTTCGGTACCGTATCCACTACGGATAGTGTGAATATATGTGCACTATTATTCATATGCAAAATTATTAATCGTAAAATCGATTGTCCAGAGCTTTTGTCTTCTCTTCCGTTTCTGGTTCCCCGTTTGGGTTTTAGGAGTGACATGGTCTTTTACTGTGGGACAGGGAGAACAAACGCCAGTTCTCGATATCCTATAAATTATGCTTGTGGAATAATCAATTCGCTCGCCAGTGTATGCGACATTTTCTTCGACTCTCCTCGGGCCATGGTGCGGGCCTATTTGTCACGCCACACCTGAATTTTGTGAGAACTGTTCTGAATTTTGTGTTGTTCTGTATTATATTACTTTGTGCACTATTTCGGTATGTAATTGTATTCTCAATTTTTTTGTGTTTTCCTGTAATTGGGAGTGTATCCTGTAGGAAATAAACTACTTATTATTATTATTATCGACTTGAGCCTATTAGCGTAGAAAGGGTGTGATTTTTCACACCCCCTAGCGATCGGCTATCACACTCCGTACTAAGGGGAACATTCACTCATCCCTGATAGCAAGTATCAGGGGGATTGAGCTCTGAGGTCTTCGGTGTTCTTCTTCTCCTGGGTCCTGGGTTGTTCGTCCTTCGTTGCTTGGTCCTGGATCTCTCGATTGATGTCGTGGTAGTTGGTTTTGCAATGTTTCCCTCCATGGTTGTTCCTGGAGTCCATCGTGACCTACAAACTTCCTTGCCGTTCTAGCAGTACCAAGAAGTACTGCTTTTTGCATTACTTTAAAAAGGTTTTCATCCAAATCTAGCTCCTTGAGGTTGGACTTGAGGCTCTTAGAAATGATTCCTGTGGTTGATATGAGAATTAGAATGGTTCTGGTACTAGACATTCCCCACTGCCTTTTGATCTGAAGTTCAAGCTCTCGATATTTCGATATTTTTTCAGCATATTTTCGACGTAAATTGTTGTTATTTGGGATGGCTACGTCTATAAGTATTGCTTTCTTTTTCTTCACTAGAATTATGTATGGCCTGTTATTAGCAACTGTTAAATTTGTAAGTGTGCGATCCCAGTATAGCCTGTAGTGGTGGTTCTCCAGTATTACTTCAGGCTGATACTTATAATATGAAATTGGTTCGGACTGCAGCATCTTCAGTTAGATGGCGAGTTCCTGACGAAGTATTCTACAAACTGCATCATGTCGACTCTTATATTCATTTCCAGCAAACATTTGGCAGCCTCCTGTAATATGTTGGATTGTTTCTGATGTTTGGCATCCGTAGCGGCATTTATCGTCTGTGAGGCTTCTATCCTTCATGATATATTTCTGATAGTTTTTGGTTTGCACTACTTGGTCTTGTATGGCAAGGAGAAAACCTTCTGTTTCAGGAAACAATCTTCCAGAAGTCAGCCCAGTAGTTCGACGCAGGAATGTCGACATGTTCCTGGGTGACCTCGTTCAGGTGTCTTCCATGTAGGGGCTTTCTCTCCATCTTTGAATTTTATCACTATCCGTCTGGGTGGTGTCTTCATGAGGGTGCTCGCTTAATAATAGAGGTGTTGAACCATCTGCTTCGATCAGTATCTTATGTAAGTCCGATGTGTTTGACTTGTCAACAAAGTAATTTCTTAAGTTGCTTATCTGTTCAGCCGCCATTTTCTTTATGTCCACGAAGCCTTGCCCGCCTTGAGTTCTTGGAATCGTTGTTCTTTCAACACAGCATTTAGGATGATGTTTGTTGGCCTTCGTACACAGTGTTCTCATTTTCTGTTGGAGATTATCGAGATCTGTATTACTCCACTTTACGATTCCGAAAGAGTAGGTGAGAACTGAGCAAGCGTAGGTGTTAACAGCTTTTGTGAGATTTCTGCTGTTCAGTTTCGTTTTCAGAACGCTCCTCATTCTTCTGGTAAACTCCGCTGTTAGTTCGTCCTTCATCACTCGTTGGTCTATCCTTTGACATTGTTTCATACCTAGGTATTTGTATAGATCGCCTGCCAGCATTGCTTTAATTTCTTCTCCGTTAGATAAGGTGAGAGGTGTCTGTTGGATTTTTCCTCCTGCTATATTTAGGGAATGACATTTGTCCAGTCCAAAGTTCATGCTGACGTCTTTGGAAAACTTCTCCACAAGTCGTAGTAGGCACTCTAGTTGGTCTCTGTTTGCTGCAAACAGTTTCAAGTCATCGACGTATAAAATTGGTGGTTTATCAACATGTTGCGTGTGTTGCCTTTAAGGTTGAATCCCTTTCTGGAGGATTTTAAAATACTTGATAACGGGTTAATTGCCATGCAGAACCACAATGAACTCAAAGAGTTTCTTGAAAAATTCCTCTCTTGATGGACACTGTGCCAGTTCTTAGGCCTGTTCCGCTGATTTCGATGTTAGTGCGCCAAGTTGACGTAACTGTTTTGAGAAAGCTCACTACTCTCGGATCTACTTTATAGATCTCTAGAACTTGTATGAGCCATTCATGCGGAATGGAGTCAAAAGCTTTCTTGTAGTCAAGATAAGCCGTGAACAAATTCCTCCTCTTCTTATGGGCTTGATTGCAGATTATAGAGTCGATTATATGTTGTTCTTTGGATCCCATTGCACTCCTGGAGCATCCTTTCTGTTCCGATGAAATTATATTATTTCGTTCGCAATGGGAGTATATTCGACGCGTAATGCAAGATGTTATGAGCTTGTACATCGTTGGTAGGCAAGTCACTGGCCTATATGTTGCTGGATCGTCTGTACTTTGGTGATTTTTCGGCAGAAGATAAGTTATATCCTCTGTCAGGAAAGAGGGCATACTCTCTGGACCGCTTAGAATTTCATTCACTACCTTAGTTAAATCACTATGTAAACAGTTGAATTTTTTCAGCCAGAAACTGTGGAGCCCGTCTGGACCAGGTAATTTCCAGCTGTGCATTTCTTTGAGAATTTCCGAAAGCTCTTGTGGTGTTATGACTGTAAGGGGCATTTGTTCGGTGTTGGTTTGAGTTTTCTCTTAGTCTTTTATCCATTCTGCATTTGTGTTGTAAGAAGTAGGCGTTGACAGTTGTTCGGTCCAAAATTTCTCCATGTCATTCTTATTCGGATAAATGTTTGAGGAGTTCTGTCGTTTTCCATCCAGATTTCTGTAGAAATTTTTCTCCGAGTTTTCAAAGGAGATGTTATCTTGTTTCCTCCTGTTGCTCTCTTTATATCTTCGTAATCTCTCGGAGTAGACACTGAGTTTTTGTTTCAGTGTGTCGATGCACTGCTTTAATGTTGTATTTTCTTCCTCATAGCTGGAGTGCTTGCGATTTCGATAGATAATCGATTCTACCAACGATTTCAGCTTGATTGTTCTTATTCCATTTTCATATTGTGTCAGCCTTCCTATGTCCTGCCGACAGCGTTGAACTTTTTCCTCCAGCCGTCTTTGCCAGTGAGGTAGGCGAGGTTGTGGACAGGGTTGAATTGTGTGCTGTCTTGGTTTGCTCTTCATGCCTAGCACTTCCACTACAGTTGTTGCGGCACAATAAAGGATAAGATGGATTGTTTCCAGTTGTGTTGCCATTGAGAGGAACTTTGGTATGACATCAGTGTTCATTATCTTGAGAATGACCGCTAGTTTTTTGGATGATCTGACCCTGGGTAGTGTTGGTCTGGAGAGTGGATCGGTGCCGTTGTATTCGATGAATAGTCTGCACATTGCTGATTGCAGACGTTCCACCAGTGCTTGTCGTTCTTCGTCCGAAGAATTAACCTGAGATGGTATGTGTTCAGTCTGTGTCTCTTCATTCGTGATGACATTTTCTTGGAGCGGTAATTGTAGTTCCGTTGTACTTCCTTCTCTTGTTGCTTCGCTGTTGTGATCTCTGTTTTCATAAGTTGTGTGTTCTTCTCTAGTTCGGTTTTCTTCGATGTTCAATTCATTCACAACTTCATTTTTAATTTCCTGTAGTCTACCTTCTGAAATAAGTTTGTTTCTAAGGATTACGCGATACTGATCAGCTATCCTCTGTTCAGTTACTTGTAGGTCTGAAAAACATCGCTTGAATTCATTGAATAACCGTTGTCTGTATCCAGTTTGTTCTTGACCCATGTTTGTTATTTCAAAGTAGATGCGCATGATCGTTTCATTCATACAACTTGTCCATTTCATGCGTTTCCTGGGTAACCCTACTTGAGTGAACGCTGGTTGAATATCCTGCGTAGCACTCACTGTAGGGGGTGACACTGCTGTTGTTTGTCTCCTTGGTTCTTCCTGTTGAGCTGTAGTGTTTTGTATGACAGGGGCCCGTCTCCTCAGCACCCTGCCACTGACGTCCCGCATGCTGTCATGTCCAGCGCCAGCTCCAGACATGCCCTGACGATCCTCAGGCAGCGAGTCAATATTCCTATTCCTTAATTGCACCATCATTATTCAATTCAATTCAATTTCAATTCAATTTTTATTCACCAATTCAGTTACAACTATTTCACATTTTACATACCTACATCATTAACAATTTATTATAAACAATCATATGAGAAACAGTGATTTGTAAGTATTAAGGGAAGTGATTCACACTAAACCCGTAAAGTATAATTCCAGGTTTGTGTCGTGAAGCACCCGCCATCGTGATGATTGTGAAGCATAGGTGAAAATGGAGTGAAAATGGAGACAGCGGTGGAACCACGAACCACGCCGCCCAAGAACCAGACCGAGAGCGCGCCCCGGGGGAAGCGTCAGGAAATGTCACAAATCTTAAAAAGCGCTTGTACATTAAAACATGTTATTGATTCTGTTTTCGTTTTAATCATCTGAACATTGAAGTTATGAATGTTATGCTATGTTTTTGAATATACTCTTTAGTTAGATTTTTGAATTTTCTCTTATTTTTTACTTCTGATTTTATAGTGTGGGGAAGCATGTTGTAGAATTTTGGAGCAAAAAAAGTAACTATACGTTGAGTATGAGCCTTGACATAAAGTTGAGAGCGCAACGAGGTGTTTCTCATATTATATTTCGTTCTGGAATTTAGTAATAGTTGTTCAATTTTCGGCAGGTAATTCAGGCAACTGTGAACGAATAGGGCTCTGATGGATAGAACATCTGATTCTTTGAATAAAATGTCAGTTGGAAATGTTCGCTTCTTCCTGTATATAATTTTAAGAATTGTCTTCTGAGTAGTCAGGATATTTCCAATAGCATTATTGTAGCTTTCCCCCCAAATAATTAGACCATATCTAAACGCTGACTCCACCAATGAGGTATAACACTTTTGAGCATTTTAGCCGTCAGGATTTCTCTAAGTTGGTAGAATTTGTAGATTATAGTTCTCACTTTCTTATTAAGGTATTGACAATGTTCATTCCATCTTAGATGTTGATCTACAACAACTCCTATGTATTTAATTTTTTTTACATTTCGAATAATAATAATAATAATAAAGTTTATTTCGAGAATAAACAATTACATCACTGAGGTATATAATAAAGTATAACCTGTATGTGACATTAAACAAAATATGTATTCTTGAAGTTGTTCCATGTGTTGGAGACATGGTCTCAACAAGATTTGAATTTTTTAATTCAAATCTACCGCCATCATATGCGCCTGCGCGGCGCACCACATATGCGTGCCGAGCGTTGGCTAGTTCCTATTTCCTTTTAACAGTGAGTCGTAATCGAGTCTCAAGAACGCTTTAATAGTGTGTCATTTATATTAATAAATTTAAAACTAGGCTCTGCCCTATAGGCATCCAACTATCTAATATTAACCCAGATACCCCTACCGTATGTTAAAACAGACACCTCTCAAAAGTCGGAAAATATATAACTTGCGCTTCTCATTCATGCTTTCGTAAATTAACTGCCATATCTATTCGTTTCGTCAATTTTCGTTTGTGTCCGTCAATCCAGCGATATCCAGAATTGGAGTTAGTGATAAGTTATTGTGGAAAACATGGATAACAAAAAGTAAGTATTTTTTAGGATATAAGTTTTCTCTTCTTTAAAGTATTACTAAAATTTGTTGAAAATATAGTGTTTTTTTCATATGTCATCTCATTTAGTCAAACATTTCTCGTTTTTTGTCAAAAATCCCTCGCATCTGTTTACAGACCCTGTATAGGTCAAACAGGTAGTTCTCTCTGGATTAGGATTGACGAACACAAAAGATGTATAGTGCAAAACAGAGAAAAAGCTGGCTTCTCCGATTATTGTATTTTCTTCATCCACTTTATAGATATCAATAAAAAAAATTATATAAGAGTAAACGTTTGGACCTTTAAGAAATTTCAGAAATATCTTCTACTCTGAAACAAAACCTACCGATTGTGAACCACCTACTTGATTTCCTATTTGTGTATTCAGTTTTGAGAATGGAATTAAACCCGAAACATGCATGTAAGGAAAAGTTTTAATTAAAATTTTTTTTACATTTGTAGTAAAATTCTGTTTCACCAAGTGTTGAGCGAGGAATCAATTTCGACTAATATTCAAGTTTAACAAGCCCGTTTCTTCTGATCAATGGAACCCCCCCTTCGTTACGCCCATGTTTAAAATCGCTTCCTTGAATCCCACATGCGCCAAACGCGTTTCCGTCGTCTACCGAAACAAAAATTCAATACATCCTCGGCAATTTCCGACGAATGATGTTTCATGTGTTACAATAGTGACATTTGTGTTACATTTAAGACCTGGTGTTACAAACAATTATTAATTTTCGTTTCAGGACTTCTGACTGATGATCTTACGCTCAGTTGCAGGAACGTCCATTAAAATTTAAAGGTCCATTAAACCCTTAATCCTCCATTAGTTCCTTGTAATAATGGAGGATTAAGAGTTTAATGGACCTTTAAATTTTAATGGACGTTCCTGCAACTGACACTTAGTCTCATATAAATTAAGAACATAGATAGTCGCCAACTGCGATATCGATGGAATGATTCAGACTAATTAGAGGATGAACGATATGGTTCGATAAATATAGGTACAAATAAAATTTGATATGGTATTTTCTCAAACCTCAATAGAGAACAACATCAAAATAATCATACGTTACCTCTCTTCAGTTTGAAAGTTAAGTTTTCAGAAAATTTTCATAATACATGTAACAAATATCATCCAAATTTATGAAATATTTATTCTTCACAATTGCAGATTTAGAAAGCATCTACATTAAAATAATTTAATATTTACTAATCATCAATCGAAAGAAATTATCTCATATTATTTGTGTAACGTTTGTTTGCAATAAGGGCGACAATCAGTTTCGGTAATCCTCAAAACAAAGTTTAACGTTAATTTATTAGCAATTTAAATTATGATATGATGAATTAATTTTGTTTGAAAATATAATAGAATACTAGTCAAGGAAACAATTTTATTTTATGTGAGTTGAAAATTTAGATATTTTTGATTTACATATTTAGAAGTTGTAAAATTGTTATTGATTAGTTAGTGAACATAAATTTTCCACAAAAATCCTTGATTAAACTATTCAGAAGAAATGGTATCAAAATGGAAAGAATGCTTTGAATTATTGAAAATGTGATTATACAAAAGTTTCGAGAAACAAGATAGAAAATTATACATTACCATGAGATTAGTCAGTAGGAAAACGAATGAAGAGTCGACATCAATTCTGAGCTATTCTTCAAATTTATGAACAAATCAAATTCATTTCAGAGAAAACTTTCTGACAGTTCCAATAACCAACCCAATTGCTTCATTCTGTATCATATGAACCATTTCACTCAATCTTGTCAACATAACACTCATAACAGACCATGGGTTATTTTCACGTTGATGCTATTAATTGACACATATTGATTTATTTCGATTTTGAAGTTTCAAATATTTAATATTTGAAAATGTCACAATTTGGTTGTTGTACTGAAGAGAATATTGACGAAATTATATGAATCGAACATAACAAAAAAACGCCGATCACAGTAAGAAATTCGTATGGAAAGCATTTATGGACTCCATTAGAATGGTATCAATTAGATGAAAATCTGACGGCTGAAGAATCGGTTAAAGAAGTGACGCCTACGGCGTCGGTCTGTTTCCAAGAAACAAGTTTTCGAAATCTTTCATAAAATTTTTTCGAATAATTATCAATGTTCTAAGGTTATTACTACTGATAACTCAAGTGAAACGTACTAACCTGAAAACAACCAAAATCAATATAGGGCTAGTTGTAAGAAATAGCAATTGACAAGTTTCAGACGCAAGATCAAATAAAGAGCGGGTTTTATGTTTCTTGTTGGAAATAATAGGGGAAAGGAGCGTAAGATGACGAATAGGGTAAGATGACGAATTCTCGATATTTCCTAAATATATAAGTCTTTCAGCATCAGTTTCTGTCAAACGTGAAAAAATAGTCCTATTCTTCATGCCTTTTATCGACAGCAAAATACGACGAGAGCTCAGTAAGATACAGGAGTTGATACATGTCGGGTATTGGTTGAGACAATATATGTGATTCCGAGTATTACTGTTTTTAGTGTTTTCTTCATTTCGTTTTCTGTAAGTCGAATTTTATTTCGAAACAATCATATTTCAGGAAAAATTTGAGTATTGAAACATTTGTTGGGAGTGATGAATTTCATTTTATGACGTTTACAAATAAAAATGCCAAATGCGGGTAAGATGACGAGTTGTTCGTCATCTCATCAGGTTTGAATAAATATGGGTAAAATATTTCAAAGAAAAACTGACATAGGCAATCATGGTCGAAAGATAATATGAAAAGAGCACTAACTAAAATAAAAAATCAAGAGTTGAGTGTAAATGCAGCTTCAAAAGCATATCAAATTTCAGAAGCTACTCTCAGAAGATATGTTAAGAAATATCCTGATGAGGTAAACTAAACTCGTTTGATCATATTCATACTCAGAGAAGAAGGAAATTACGAGATCAGAAAAAAATGAGAGATTATTAAAAACTAGAAAAGCACAGAAAGTAAAACAAAAACCAGTAAGAAGAAAAATAAAATTTAACGATTCTTCTGACTCCTCAATAGATCTACAATATGCTGACTCTGAAAATGATGCAGATGATGAAAGAGCATTATCTGCAGTGAACGTGGAAAAAATGAAATATGGTTTTGCTGTAGCAAATGTAAAGAGTGCACAGGAATGGACACTGAAGGGGCGAAAATGAAATAAAAAACCTAGAATAAATTTATTTTACCTTGATTTGTAAATTTTTTTATAGAGCTACCTATATGCTTTTTAGAATACGTATCTCCTGATGTTACTCTCCACAATTCGTCATCTTAACCTCCACGTCGGGTAAGATGACGAAAATGACGTAAGCAGATAAACTTCAAATTTTTCACTCCAAATAGTAACTCGCAAATGATACAAATTTTTATTGAAAATTCAATAATAGTAAATGACAGAATAGTTTTTTTTCACACCGTAAAATGAGCAAATAATTGTTTTCTGAGTTTTTTTAGCTTACTGTCGTCATCTTGCCCCTCCTTCCCCTAAATATGCAGAGTAGGTTTAATAATCAACTTAAATCATAACATTGTTTAAGGAGAAACTTAAACAATGATTATAACGATGAATCTGGATAAACTTAACAATGCAGAGAGAAAACTCAAGAAAATATTCATTAACCTCACTTACGACATACAGGGTGTTTCATCATAAACTGGACAAACATATATTTTCGTGTAGAGGACATCGGGAGAATCATTTTTGCCCTATACAATATATCCCGTTTTCGAAGCATAAGCGAGATACAGGGTGTCAAACGTCATTTTTGAGCAAGATTCTTATGAGTGTGGTCATTTATGTATAACACTTGGTGTAACGGTTTTTGGTCAAATCTCAGTATTTTTGGGTCCTCTATCCAGAAAAGTTGACGAACTCGGAAAAAATTTTTACAAAATGGCGGAAAACCTGCAATAATCCAATTTTTTTTTTTTGCGGTTGTCAAATTGACTTTTGTTTTCTGAATGAACACAATTTTCTAAGACTTTCTGTGAAAAAATTTTTTCAAAAATCGAACACAATTTTTTTTTACATGTCTACAGCGATGAAAAAATTTCACTCGAAATGGATGAAATTTTGTACAATTGTACTTCTTGAATTATCAATCACGAATATGAAAACAGAATCGTAAAATATCGAACGGTTTCGTTACTACAGTCATTCAAATGTTTCGTTCGGACCTCTGAAATATTGAAAATAAAATTGTTTTGGGTTCTAGAATCAAAATGATTAAATTATTGGCATGTCTAAACATTTTAGATGAATTTAAACGAAAAAAATCAGTGAAACTTAGGTATTAAATAGGGAAATTGCACTGTTCTAAGGATATTAATATTCATTGCCAGGCAACAGTAATTCGTAGTTCATAGAGTTGGACTGGTATTTTAATTTCAGTGAATATAATTTAGCCACTAGTCATACTCTATGAACTACAGACTACCGTTGCCTGGCAACGAATATTAACAGTGCAATTTCCCTATTTAATACCTACGTCGTTTCGAGTCCCATATAAGTTTCACTGATTTTTTTCGTTTAAATTCATCTAAAATGTTTAGACATGCCAATAATTTAATCATTTTGATTCTAGAACCCAAAACAATTTTATTTTCAATATTTCAGAGGTCCGAACGAAACATTTGAATGACTGTAGTAACGAAACCGTTCGATATTTTACGATTCTGTTTTCATATTCGTGATTGATAATTCAAGAAGTACAATTGTACAAAATTTCATCCATTTCGAGTGAAATTTTTTCATCGCTGTGGACATGTAAAAAACAATTTGTGTTCGATTTTTGAAAAAAATTTTTCACAGAAAGTCTTAGAAAATTGTGTTCATTCAGAAAACAAAAGTCAATTTGACAACCGCAAAAAAAATTTGGAACATTGCAGGTTTTCCGCCATTTTGTAAAATTTTTTTCGGAGTTCGTCAACTTTTCTGGATAGAGGACCCAAAAATACTGATATTTGAGCAAAAACCGTTACACCAAGTGTTATACATAACTGACCACACTCATAAGAATCTTGCTCAAAAATGACGTTTGACACCCTGTATCTCGCTTATGCTTCGAAAACGGGATATATTGTATAAGGCAAAAATGATTCTCCCGATGTCCTCTACACGAAAATATATGTTTGTCCAGTTTATGATGAAACACCCTGTATATTAACACATCCATAGGAAATTAACAACCGTCGCAGAACAAACATTAGTTCTAATGTCTTACGATGAATTATATCTAACACTCTTCCTTAATACATTGTGTGGAAAATAAAAATAAAACGAAACTACTAGTCCATTCTTTTGATATGTTAAGTGCCCCCTCACAACACTCATGTTTACTATACCTAAGAGCTCTTGTAAAAACATGTGACAACATTTTATCAGTTGGCAAATAATTCAAGCAAATTTCATTTTTTTTGAATTTTACATAATATAACTGCATTTGATACAAATATGTTAAGTTCTTTTGTGATTCACTGGGTCGAGTGCCAATTTCTATGCAGTTTGGTTATCATTAAAAATTTCAATTCCTGAACAGTTATCGAAAATATCGCATCTATTTTTCTTTCCAAATAAATCGAAAATCAACACTTTTAAATATCTCATGCCATGTATAAGAAAGCCAAACGTTCTTATAACGACTTAATAAGAAACACTAGACTCAACTTTAACTGTAGTCTCATAGAAAAATCTGCCAATAAAAATAAAACGGTGTGGAACCTAGTGAACAATATGACAGGTCGAAAAATTAAAGATAGTATATCATTCATTCTTATTGAAAAAGGTGTTTCTTCTTATGATGATCCCAGAACTATAGCAGAGATTTTTGCCAATCATTTCACCACGATTGCAGAAACCAGTATCAGTCGCTACTTTAAGGATACAATATCTTCTTCATGCACCACGTCACATATGCAAAATGTAAGTTTTTTCTTTCATCCAATTATGGATGACGAGCGGATAAGTCCTGATATCGTCCGACATCTAGCTTATTTATTTAACCTGTCTATTGGTACAAGGGTTTTTCCTCACATACTCAAAAAAGCCACTATCATTCCTATTCACAAGAAAGGATATATATATATATATATATATATATATATATATATAATATATATATATATCTACATGCAGCGGGACATATGGGGACCGATCGTATATATCGTATGGACCGCATATATTGATATACATTTGCATTTGGAAGTATACATTATCGCTCATTTGCTTATGTATATTGCAAAAACGAAATTATATCGTTTTTTTCATTCCATTTATACTCCGGTACATATCGGGACCAGCAAAAGTAGACACAGCGGTAAATATGGGGACCGCATAAATGGGGCCTATTTTGAAATATACATTGCTACGAGGATACTTATTAGGACCAGCCAGAAACACATCAGTGGTAAATATGGGGACCGCATAAAGGTGGCGATTTTAAAATATACTTATTAGGACCTTACACCTTACTGATTAAAATTATGGAAGATGTCAAATTAACTGTTTTATTTGTTTTTAACGACGATTAGGTACTTTTTTGGATCCATATTTCTTCCTTTTTTCGATATGAATTTTTTTTCGGTGAGTATAATTTCAATCATAGTAAATGAAATAGTTTAATCCGGAAAAACGAAATGGAAAAATTTTTCGATCCTCAAATGGCACTCAAGTTATACCACTGTAAAAATTTCTTATCATCTATGAAAACAATACAAATGAAAGTTAATACTATGATGAATTTCTACATACGTGGGAAATGCCGAAAAATTATCGCAAACATGCCTTTTGCTAGTTTATTTATGTGCCATGCCATGGCTTCCAGAATTCGAAATTGCTATTTTCCCGTTTTTCGGACATTTCCTGGTAGAAGTTTCATTTAATGTATAACCGCTATTATTTTTCACGTGAAATGGACCGAAAAAATAATAATAATATTTGAAAATGATTTGATGGCATCCAGAAGGATAATTGAATTCTAAAAAAGAAGGCTTCTTCGGGCGGGACTCGAACCCACGATATCCTTATTGCCGGTCCACTGCCCTACCACTGATCTACCAAGTTTGTCAATTCGAGGAAGTCTTTCCCAGAATTCAATGTTATTGTATTTTGGGGTATAAAGGGTAGAGGGAACACATTCCCTATCAGCATTGAGTTTAAAAATAATAATAAACATTTTTAATCTCAATGCTATCAGTGATCATCACGATTCTTTTTAACCTTTCCTCCATGAGCGTCGTCGGCATATCGGCTGACATCAGCGGGATCCGTCTGCATGACATCAAATCATTTTCCATTATTATTCTCAGACGTTGAATTCCTATACATAAAAAATAATAATTCAATTTATAAATCTTGCGTTTGGATGAATTTGTTTCTCAACTTCAAGTTCTTCACATAAACAGACACTGTACTGTATATTTCGATGTTTTAGCACTAAACCTTTTAAACCAGGGGAGATAGACAAAATCTGATACCCACTTCTCGATCTCTTTTTTGGAGAAACTAACAAGAGTAGTATTCATTTTTGGCTATCTTCTTTTGTTTTCGAGTTATAAGCGAAAATTGGTTAAGTAGCGATATCGAAAAAAAAAATCATATCTCCGCTAATACTGAAAATAGAGCTCTGAAATTAAAACATTATACAGGCACTTTTTTACGTAGAATCCAGTGGCGTGCTCGCCCCTTTTTTGCATCATTTTTAATTACGAAGCTATGACCCAAAGTTTTTTTTTAAATAGGAACACTAGATTTTCGTGCAATTTTCTGAGAGCTTAATTTTTTCTGATTTCAAAAATATATAACATTGTATGATTTGTGTCAATATGGGTTTTGAAAATGGAAAAAAGTCTATTTTTATCTGAGTCTCAATATTTTCTATGGTTCGAACTGTTGACGAGCACCGAAAAATGGAGCTTCCTTTAATTACCACAATCTCTTTCCAATAGTTTTTTCATTTCTATGCTCTTTACTCAATTTTTTCAAGATCGAAGAATAATGGACTGCTGTGAAACTTGATCGTCATTCTAAGTTATTACCTACTGACCTATTATTGTGATCACTATTAAGCATTGAAAAATATTTTTCCTTCGTTTCTTTTCTAATTAAATTGATAACTTTGATCATATCTATATGCGTGATTTCATATGCGATTTGAAATAGACTGGCACTTGTGCTTATACATTCCAAAGAGCAAAACAAATTTTCTTCTGCATCCATCTAATTATAACTAAGTACATATATCGATTGAAACGAAGGATCATGTGGATCTTTTCGTTATTTCGTAATCATTTCAAGATATAAAAGTTTATTTAATATATCTATGTTCGAATTTTGTAGAAATTAGTTGAAACCATAGAAATAATGAGATTGACAGAAGGAGATTGCTCTTGTTATAGGAAGCTCCATTTTTCTGTGCTCGTCAACAGTTGAAACCATAGAAAATATTGAAATTCAAATGAAAATAGGTTTATGACCAATTTCATTACTAATATTGATAGAAACCATACAATGTTTATATTTTTGAAATCAGAAAAAATTAAGCTCGCAGTGTTCCTTTAAAAAAAAATAACTTTGGGTCATAGCTTCGTAATCAAAAATGGTGCAAAAAAGACGAGCACGCCACTGGATTCTACGTAAAAAAGTGCCTGTATAATGTTTTAATTTCAGAGCTCTATAATCAGTATTAGCGGAGATATGAATTTTTTCGATATCGACACTTTTCCAATTTTATAACTCGAAAACAAGAGCAGGTAGTCAAAAATGAATACTACTCTTGTTAGTTCCTCCAAAAAAGAGATCGAAAAGTGGGTATCAGATTTTGTCTATCTCCCCTGGTTTAAAAGTTGTAGTGCTAAAACCTCGGAATATGCCCACCCTGTACAGAGTGGGCAAAATTGGTGATACGTGACCTACAACTTTTTAAGCCAAAGAGATAGAGGAAATGAATGGCACATTACGGTCGTCTTTTTTCGAAAAACTGTTTACGCCATCAACTGCATTTCACTATCTTCTTTTCATTTAGAGTTATAGGTCAATTTTGAAATTTGTCTGGTTTCAACTATCTCCATCTCAGTAGTTTGTGTCGTTGAAATATATACATTATACAGATACTTTTTTGAAAACAATCCAGTGGCGAACTCCAATTTTTTCCAAGAAGTTTTCTTGCTGAGCCATAACATAAATTGTGTTTTTTCTTATGGAAGGAATAGTTTGAAATGACTTTTTCTCGTTTAGAAAATATACAGTTCAAAAGAAGCATAATTCCACATTCTTCTACTTTGAACTGTTTACGCTTAGGATTCTGAGAAAGAGGGAAATGAACATAATACTGATGACGAATAGGTAAGTATTTGAATTCAACCTTTTTTTCGATATTTTGAAAACTATTCGAATGTATCAAACAATGGTTTCAACAGAGATGTATTCAGCATTGAATACTCAATCATATAGGAAACGAAAAAATGAAAAAATAAATTATTTTCACTCCTTGTATAACAGGGCGTGCTCAGGCTCCAAATATATTCAAGCTCGGTAGACAATTTCGAACTATTTCATAATCCGACTTTCCATCTTTCAAATATGTCTAGTTCTCCAGAAACGTCTGATAAGAATTCGAACTTAGGAGTTGGGACACCCTGCATATCATCATATCAATCTAGGTAGTAGGTCTGAATGTGCGAACCAGCAGCGCCGGCCGCGGTTATTCTTTGATGACGATCGTAAATGTCGCAGCTTCCTAATTTATTGCATGCAGAGTAGTTTTTGGGCCCTTATTTTTAAGAGGGGTATTCAATCCAGTGCAGTACAGTCCAAATATTTCTTGAATATATTTCATAATAATAATAACACATTTGAAGTACCTATGTAGAATATGTAGATATAAAACAAATTCAATTTTGTGAATTTTCTTGAACTGTCATTGAAATTCCTTTCTTTGCTAAATTGTCTCTGGGTTGTGTTGTGATTTCGGTCTTTTTCATTTCATACGGTTCTAAATGGAGCAGCCAAGGAATTTTTGGAAAATTGTTATGGGCCAGTTTTGAAATTTGGCCGATTTCAGCTTTCGTCATTATCTCCATTTCTGTTTGTGCTAGGAAGTTGAAATAAAAACATTATACAGACACTCTTTTGATATCAATCGAGTGGCGTACTCTGATTTATTTCTGATAGGTTTTCTTGTTGCGCTATAACATGAAGTTATGTTTTTTCTTGTGTTTTTTCTTATTAGTTTGAAATGACTTAAAAAGAATAGTCCTATTTTTCCGTTTCAAAAACATACACGGAATCCCAAGTACGAGTGTCTATAAGACGATTCTGGTAAACTGGACATAATTTAAATCTGAAAATTGGGACTATGATATTGTTCGAAAATCTCTACTGAGCTAAGAAAATTTTTGCCTGAACACTCCCGGTTATACAAGGAGCGAAAAAGAATTTGTTAAAATTTTTTTTTTCAATTTTTCCTTTTCTGTTTGATTGAGTTATTAATGCTACATACATTCCTGTTGAAATCATTGTATTCATTCAAATAGTTTTCTAAATATTGAAAGAAAACGGAAAGAAGTCAATATTCGTAGTCAGTATTATGTTCATTTTTCTTATTCCCAACATCCTCAGCGTCAACCGTTCTCATAACACAAATAAGGAAAATGTGGAAAGGTCATGCTTCTTTTTGAATTTCAGAAATATTATCATAGGGTGTGTCAAAAACTGTTATCGTAAATATCGAAAATCGGTTAAAAAGTTGTGGTTTTTGTATCACCAATTTTACCCACCCTGTACACGTACAGTCTCATTTTTTGTGACTGCCTGTATGTTTCAAAAATATTCAGGTATCGAAAATAAATTGCTTGACTGAATTTTCTTCAATTTCTACTGCTTTCGAAAATTTGCATGATTTCAGTGCAGATTGTGCAGTATTGTGCACGTCCAGCAACATTTTTTGTCTATGTTATCATTGAGAAAAACAGAAATGTTGAATAAAATTTTATTGAATTTTGCAATTTCAGCACGAAATTTTTCTATCCATTTGTGGAAAGAAAAAAAACGAAAGCACTGGGCTAACTTTCCCTAATTGTATGACTACTCGAGAAATGGTACAAGTTCATCGAATTATCGAAAAGAATTTGTTACATTTTTTTTGATTTATCTAAATCCACATCTAATGATATCAGATTTAGAAACATAGCATTAGTTCAATAGTATATAGTTTAACTTTTTTTGTGACGGGAAAAAAATTTGACTTTTTATATCTCTTGACAGGTCACAAAATATAACTTTTTACGAAATTACTCACTTTTTTCCGGGGGAAAAAGTAATTTCGTGACAAGTAATATTTTTTTCACTATTGAATGGTCGTTTTTCCTGTCCCAGAAAGAAATGGTGGATTATACACGGGAAAAATATCAGATTTTAGCTCTCGGTTTTTTGACAACATTACCTCGAGCTGAAATCTAATACTTTTTACCTTGTATAATGAATAACTTTATCTCCCAATTGAACAAATTTCTTTCGATAACACACAGAACCTACAAGTGAAACCTATAATTGAATGTAAAATGTCAAACTAATACCCTAATGTCTGGATGTTTCCCATAAAGACTGCAATGAGGAACAAACTAACGAATATGAACAGACTGTCACCTTTACTAGTATACAGGGCCGGTGCGGAAAGTTAAGGCACCTGAAGTTTATCAGAAGCTTCAGTACTTGTCACTATATAATGTCACCTTAACTTTTCAAGGCTTCGTTTCCAACATCTTTTTTTTTGCAATATTCTATAATTAATCACATCATTTTGGATAATTTTATACGAATTTTTGTTCCTACCATTCTTTCATTCCTGAATACCAAATATCATGTCGATTCGTTTTGCAAGTTCGAAATTACAGTAGAAAATGGAATGATCGAGAAAAACGCTGACTTGTATTCGCAACATTTCGCGCGATTGTTCATTCATTGCATGCTCGACAGTGCTTTATGCAATATGTTTCGGGAATACCTATATACTTATTCAATTCTCTTCATCAAACGATTCTACCCAAATATTGCACTTTTGACGATGTCTTCTTTTTTCTCTAATCTGCCAAAATATCACTTTGTTCGAATGTATTGTGCTAAAACCTTCGGGGAAATATGAACAGAATTGAAATGTACGGATACAAACATGCTTTTATTTTCTAATCACACGATCCTCATGAAATCTAGCAGAATTTTACGCGTCAGCTTTCTGCTACATAATTTTGGTCAAATGTATAAATTTTCGAAAATATAGTAAAAAAATATATATACCTCCCAAACTACTCGTGTAATTTGACCCATTGAAGTACTTAGCGGATATATGTAAGACTTACTTTGAAAATTTAAAATCTTTACTCCTTGTGTTAGAAAGTTTCACGGAAGGACAAGCAGAACTATTTCGGTACACGCATTCTTCATATGGAATATTTTATTTCAGATTTATAAATAATGCTGGGTTTCCGAAATTCATGAAGCCTCAATTTAGGACCTCCTCAAAAAACGGTTTCAAAATAATTATTTCTACTACATTGATTAACTCATTACTGTTAACACCGAATCGTTACAAAAATGCTTCAATTCAAAATCAATCAAGTTTTCATCCTACTTAAATGTACTACGCCACTGCTAAGTGGACTCTTGGACTTCTTGTCGCATCTATTCGAATTCGAGCCTTATGATCGTCTTGTGGTACTTATTCAAAGCTGAAAATCGAGAAATGAAATAATATTAATGAATTAGTTGGATATGAAAATTTTCCATGATTTGACAAATTTCGATTTATTTATTCCAAACTTCAAAATTCACTTCAATTTCAAATTATTCATTGAAAACTCATGGCAGTACTTTGCATAAACTTTCTGATCGTTGTTTAATAGTTTGGTAACAAAATTTGTTACAACTTCATTACGAATTGTTTGAGTAATGTATAATATGCATAGATCGACAACCATTCACAAAAGTGAAAAGAAAATATATTATAGTTTTACGATTTTAACCGCAATTTATTAGAATTGCTTATTGCAATGAAATAAATTTACTACTAGTATTAGAATTCCGCTTCGAGTAACTACACGATTTCTGTAGTTGAACATAACTAGGTAGGTATTCAATAAACTCAGGAAAAAAAATCTTTCTAATAATCATTAGCTTCAATAAATTATTATTGCATCCGATTGTCATATCATAAAAAAGTAGGTATCAGCTGATTCCCTCAGCATCCGACGTTACCAACAATAATCTACGCTACTGCCCAGAAAACATCGTAGAGATCATCGGCTTGCCTACAACCACCATGCGAATTACAAACATGTGTTCTGAATAGGGGTCAAAATCGCTTACCCTTCTTTCAAGGGTATGTATCTTGAAAGGGTGCGGGACGGGACAATTCTTTTCTATTCATATTAAGGGGATCAATTATACATTGAATGAAAATAATTCAGCCAACTGTTTGGCTATTTATCTGTAGCAATTTTTCAGATTTTTGTGAAGAACACTCGATTTAATTTTTCTTGGGAAATCCAATATTCTCGGATGATAATTCATTTTCTTGATTCTTCGCTATCGAAGGGATAGACGTAATATTTTTTTTATGAATTTTAGCCGAAAAAAATAGTGTTCAGAGAAAATTAAACTACATATTTGTTTTTCTATGTTCTACAAAGTGTCCACCGCCAATATCTTTTGTTTCTTTCTACCCAGGAACGTTTTCACATTTTTAAAATTTCACAAATTTGAATTTGAATTAGAGCTAAGGCTCTTTGATTTTTCTTGTGGTTCTCATTAAAAGCTGAAAATCGAGAAATAAAATATTATTGATGAATTAGGTAGTTAAATATGAAAATTTTAAATGATTTTGACAAATTTCGAGATATTTATTCCAACTTCCAAATTCACTTCAATTAAAAAAAAATATTCATACAAACCTATGGCAGTACTTTGCCTAAACTTTAAGATCGTTGTTTGATAGTTTGGTTAAATAATTTGTTAAAACTTCATTACGAATTGTTTGAAAAATATGCATAGATCGACAACCATAATAACATTCACCGCGACAAAAGTGAGAAGGAAATATATTATAGTTCTGCGATTATAACCGCAATTTATTACAATTTCGTTTCGAATAACTACACGATTTCTGTTGTTGAACAAAAGCAGGTAGGGTAGTCAGTAATTTTAGAAAAAAACTGTTTCTAATAATCATTAGCTTCGATAAATTATTATTGCATCCGATTATCATAGCATAAAAAAGTAGGTATCATCTGAAATACTCCCCCAAATAAAAGTCCGATTCCCTCAGCATTGACGCCGACGTTCTCAACAATAATCTACGCTATGCCCAGAAAAACATCGTAAAGATCATAGGCGTGCTCACAATCAGCATACGAATTACAAACATTGTGTTGCTGAATAGGGGTCAAAATCGTTTACCCTTCCTTCAGCGGTATGTGCCAGAGGGGTACGAGACGGGACATTCTTTCGATCATATTAAGGCGATCAATAATACATCGATTAAAATAATTCAGCCAACTGTTTGGGCATTTCTCCTGTAGTCCATTGTCCAGATTTTTGTGACTTTTCT
>JACDNR010000205.1:0-37779 GCA_013421045.1 Propylea japonica | reverse complement strand
CATCTCCATTGGCTTTGTTTTTTGGCAGATGGTGATAAGTTGCGTGAACCCGACGACGTAGATAGATTGATCTGCGCCGAACTACCCGCCGCCAATACGCGGCTTTTTGACATCATAGTGGCCACCATGATTCACGGTCCCTGCGGTGATCTATTTCCAAATTCACCCTGTATGGAAGGGGCGTGTGTACCAAGCGCCTATCCCAAAGAGTATTCGGAAAATACCGTCATAGACCGAGACGGCCTATATACAGACGCAGAAATGATGGGCGCAGTGTAGCATTGATGAGAACGGTATTTCGTATATACAGTGGATAATAGGGACGTAATTCCTTATAATCCGTACCTGTCTATGAAGTACGATTCTCACATTAATGTGGAAGTTGTTACAAGCGTCGGAGCGGTTAAGTACGTTTTTAAATACATTAACAAAGGACCGGACGCTGCGGTGATCCAGGCGAAAAACGAACAGGTATTTGACGAGATCAGAGCGTACATCGACTCCCGGTATTTGTCTGCCGGTGAAGCAGCCTTCAAATTATTACCATTGAAAACCACGGTAACACGCCCAATGTCTATCAATTACCTGTTCATTTGCCTGGAACGGCCCGTTCAGTCGTAGTAGAGGGCGAAGAAGAAGCAGCCGTGCGCAGACAGGAGGGAAAACTCTCCCGCTTGGAAGCGTACTTTGAGTTGAACGGGAGCGATCCGAGAGCGACACAGTACGCTTATTGCGAAATACCCCTGCACTACAGCTGGGCGAACGGTAGATGGCGCAGAAGATCTAGAGTCAAATCTGTCGTTACTCGGATGTTCACAATTAGCCCGAAGTACGTGGAAAAGTTTCATTTAAGAATTTGCTTCAATACGTACGCGGTGCGAAATCCTTCGAAGATCTTCGTACATATAATGGAATTGTGTATCCCACATTTCAAGAAGCTGCCCGAATCAGGCTATGGTCGCTTCCGATGATGAGTGGAAAAAAACATTAGAGCAGGCAGCTTTGGTTGACATGCCGAAGTGCATGCGAAAAATGTTCGCATACATGTTATGCTACTGCGAATCGGAAACCCTCTGGCCCTTTGGGTGGCTTTTAAACATCATATGTGCGAAGATTTTCTTAGAAAAAATCTCTCAGGTGAGGACGCGGAAAACTGTGTGCGTTACGCGGGATCGAAAACATACTGGTATCTGGGTAAAAGCCTTAAGGATTTTGGTTTGCCAGAATATCGACCGTTAGCGTTGGTATTGATGACGACGAAGACGTCGATATTGATGCCAGCGTTAACGCAGAGATAGCTGCTAAATTTGATCCGGCAAGCTAAACCCCGAGCAACGGGATGTTTTCGACCGCGTCGTTACTGCTATCGAAAATGACGCTCCGGACCGCTACTTTTATTTAGGAGGTAGCGGAGGTACAGGTAAAACTCACCTGTACAATGCTTTATTGACCTTCTGTCGGACAAGGGGTGTTTCAACCATCGCCGTCGCTTTCACCGGCATTGCGGCCCTTTTACTTCAAGACGGGTGTACTGCTCATTCAAAGTTCAAGTTACCTTGAACGTGGATGCGGAAACCCGTTCATGTATGACGGCTCAATCAGAAGAAGCGGCCACTTTGAGGAGACTGCGTGTTATGATTTGGGATGAAGTTTCCATGGCCAGTTATCACGTGTTAAACGCTGTAGATCGACTCCTCCAAGATTTGCGTAATGACTGTCGCCCGTTCGGCGGTCTTTGCGTGCTTCTTAGAGGTGACGTCAAACAGTTACCACCCGTGGCAACTGGCAGGGTGGAGCAGGTGGAACTCTTTTTCACAAATTGTAATGCGTGGGCTCACTTCAAAGCGTTGGAACTGAAGGTCAATATGCGTGTTGATACGGGTGAGAGGGAGTTCGCTGGATGGCTCGAACAGCTGGGTCAGGTTTGCTTAACGAAAGCGTTACGGACGATAGCAATAACGACGTTTGCCTGCCTGAACACTGCTTGACCGACAATCTCATCGGAGAGATTTTTGGCCGTTTCGATACTCTGACGCCGGAACAACTTTCGACACGAGCCATTCTTTGCCCCAGAAACGAACATTGTAATAGGTTGAATGACATTATGCTTGAATCGTTCCCGGGAAATATCATCACTATCCGTAGCAACGATAGCGTTGCTTCAGGAGACGCAGATGAAATAGCAAACTATCAGTTGGAATATTTAAACAGCATAACACCCAGTGGAATGCCCCTCCACGAACTTAAACTTAAAGTAGGCGTACCGATTATACTTTTGCGAAATATTAGTTTAAAGGATGGATTAATCAACGGTACGAGACTACTGGTGTTATCAGCTACGGACTCCTTATTAATAGCCAAAAGTGTCACCGGTCGTTTTAGCGGAAGAGAACATTTCATCTCTAGGATGGATCTTACCTCTTCCGATAAAACACTGCCGATAACTTTGAAAAGGAGACAATTCCCTGTAAAAGTTTGCTTCGCACTAACTATCAATAAAGCTCAGGGGCAAACATTTGACAAAGTAGGCATTTATCTTGGTTCTCCGGTTTTTTCACACGGTCAACTTTACGTTGCGTTTTCAAGGGCTCGCAATTGGAACGCCGTAAAGGTGAAAGTAGATGAATCGAAAAAACAGGGTAAATTGCTGAAATTTTCCAAAAACATTTATACCAAAAATATAATTTATGACAGCATACTAAATTCTATAAAGTAACCCATTTTTTTTAATAATTCATACAAAATAATCCATCCGATATTTGGCCAGTCAAAATTTGAAACTTTTAAGATTCAAGTATAGTAGGTATTCGTACCGATTTTTCCTTTATGATGTCTGGGGTGAATAGAAATCATTTCGGTCGTAGATTCGCGAATATTGGTAACGAAACGAAATGAATATTAATTTTTTCAAATTTTCTTCTGTCCTGAAACACCTGATCAGTAACTTTTTTTATAATATATGCAATGTCCAAGATCATCATTTTACATATTAGTGAACATTTCACTTTATTCGTCCCAACTTTTCTGTCATTATTTTCGAAAAATTTTCAAAGTCTTTCATTATACTCTCATTTATTTATTCATTATTCAATAATCTTCGAGTTAATTACAAATTATTACATTACGAAATAATTTATTTTTAAATTTAAAGGTGTATTCATTAAAATTTCAATCACGTTAATTAATGAAACGTCATTAATTTTATGCAACTTCCGAAATAATTTTTCAAATAAACCATCGATATGAATCCATATCAACGATTTCATCGCTCTATAAAACTTTGTCGTCCCCATTATTTCATTCTTCGTCTTTAATTTTTCTATCTGCGTTTTCTCGCCAATGTTCACGAATCTGTATATAGTGAAATGCAAAACAAATCTTTGTGCTAGCGACCTTTATTAATAATTCGGATACAAGCCGCCCGAGAAGAGTTCCGGTACAAAACCAGCATCGAATAAAGTGACGAATATAAATAACCAAAAAAACCACAACCCACCGATTTGTGACACCGAAAATGAGAGATAACCCAAAAAACCACCACTCACCGATAGATGACAACCAATTTGAGACATAACCCAAAAAAACCACCACTTACCGATTTTTGACGAAGATATTGAGAAAAACAACTACACACTGATATGGACCATCGATTATGCCACTATACCAGGAAATCAAACCTAATATGTATTATAATGTAATATAATAATTTTAAGAATTTATGTATTTTCACATAATATATTGTAAATACGTTTTCGATTAATATTAATGTAGATAATATCATGTAAATATTTCGATATATCTTAGTTTTTATTTAATTAATGTTCTCGATTAATATTAAGGTAATATCATGTAAATATTTCAATATATATTAGTTCCATTGTTGTTTTTATAACAATTAGTATTTCATTTAAGATTTTTATATATTTAATTCTAATTAAATTATTCCTTAAATAACCATTTATATGTTTTATTGATATTATTTCTTGAACTATTCATGTTTTGATATGCGCATTCATATAAATCTATACATTATTATTATATTATTATCGATACTACAATTTTTTTTATGAAATATATTTATATTTTCCGTTTAATCAGTATTTTATTTTATCCCACTAAATATTTAAATGAATGAAAATATATAAATTTGTATAACGAATGTTTTCTTATGACTTGAAACACATAAATTTATAAAACGCTAATATGCATAAACCTTTACATTTCATTAATTCAACCATTCCATATTATACAATTTCTAAAATTCTTTTATCCAAAAAATTTATTCATGAATTCATCACCTAAATTCATCTAATGATTCAACAGATAGAGCTATATAAATACACTTGGTTTTTTATTGATTCTGAAGATATTATATTCGCAATTAAATTTTCTTTGGGAACATTGTACCTATCTGATACCTTTAACGCCCACCTGTTTATATGAGAATTCCACTCTTCTGTTCAAGCATTAAGCTTCTTTTCGTAAGTTATTATTATTATTAAATTATTATAGAAATGTTGAATATTCATTTGAATAACGCCAATTTTCTAAAAAATGTCACAAATATGATTCATACAAGGGTGAATCAAAATTTTTTATTTCTGCGTTATAACAAGGACTCTTCAACGGAATCGAAAAAGTTTTTGAATTTCAAATGATTTACCATGATAGTGGGTTTCAATTATGTATCGGATTTATACAAGGTCCTTCCACAAAGAATTTCTACTTCATAACACACAAACATTTTCAATAGTTCTCAGAATGGCCTTTCGTAAACACAACAACTATCGAAAGAATCAACTCGGAATTTTGAAATTTACTGGCTGAGTTCACTGCCCCAAAAAAAAATTCATATTATTTCGCTAAATTGTAGTCGTTTTTCTATAGATCACTTGAGAGATGTGAGATATTCATTTGAATTACGTTCATTCTTGAAGAAATGTCACAAATATGTTTCGGATCATACGAGGGGAAATCGAAAAATATGTTTCGGATTTATACGAGGGTAGATCAAAAATTTTTATTTCTGCGTTATAACAGGGACTCTTCAACGGAATCGAAAAAGTTTTTGAATTTCAAATGGTTCACCATGATAATGGGTTTTCGAATGAATTATGTATCGAATTTATACAGGGTCCTTCCACAAAGAATTTCTACTTCATAACAAAAACATTTTCAATAGTCGCTCTGAGTGTATAGGGGTGTGTCTATAAACATGTTGAATTTTTTGATGGAGAAGATATATGTTCGAATATACAGGGTGGTCTCAAATGTTTCAAATTATACAGGGGTATCAGTTAACAGATTAAGCGATACCATATTATTCATCCCATAATAACCAACCATCTTATATTCTGTACATTCACGTTATTACTTTGGAGAAAAAATATCTCAGAGAGATACCCTAAAATACATCAAATATCTATGGAAAAAAAAATAACCAATGATGATTATCTATGGGCGTATACAGAACGGTTCGATTGACCTACTGTTCGTATGACCTATCGGTTCAATTGATCTACCGGTTATATTGATCTATTGGTTATATTGAACTAGACAAGGTAGATTAGAATGGGCTCACTAGTTTATGTCTAAGAGGATAATAAAATTTTATTTATTATATACTGGTGCTGTTTGGTTTGGACGAGAAAGAGAAAGAGAATCTTATTCCTGAAGTGGTAAACATATTGAAAACAAAATTCATAATTTCAGCTGCTCCGGGCGATATCAATTACTGTGATCGTATCGGAAAGAAGCGTGCCGATCACAAAAAACCCAGACCAATATCGATTGTTTTCGTCAATAGATGGTTCAAGGAAGAAGTGTACGCTGCTAAGAAATGCTTGAAAGGATCCTCATTCGTGCTCAGAGAAATGTTATCATTTAAGAAACGCGATTTATATAAGAATGTGCGTACGGTATTAGGAACAAAAAAATGGTTGGACATTGAGAGGTAATATTTATACACTTATAAATGATAACAAAAAGTTGATCAAGAGTGAAGCAGATCTGTCAAACTTGACTGCTGCATAACCTCGAAAGTAATATTGTTTTGAATTCGTATTCTATGTCATTTTCTATTAATTAATTTTATGAGCAAATTTATATTGTTTTCCCATTGCATATAGTATGGATCAATTGCCATTCGGGATTATGTTTTACTTAGAATGTTTTTCATCTGAGTATTTTATTGGGCTGTACTTGGTTGTTTATTATTAAGATACATGGGAGAGGTTTGTTTTCGCTTTTGGATTGGATCTAGTCCGTTTCTTTTGTTTTTTTTTATACAGAATTCACCTTTTAAATAATTTCATGAAAATAAATTCATACTTGAGATGTGCACATATGAATGTCAGATCGTTAATACCGCATATCAATGAAGTGAGAAATATAATTTGTCCCAGAATTTGGATGTTTTATGTATAAGTGAGACCTGGCTGAATAAAAAATTCCAGATAACCTAGTTAATATTAAAGGTTATTATTTCCGGAGAATTGATAGATTGATCCGTGGGGGAGGAGTGGGCGTTTATTTACGGAATAATATTAAATTTTCATCAATAGTGTTTAGTGAAGATATTGAACAATTATGGTTGAAAGTAATCTTGAAATCTCAGACTCTAGCAATAGGCGTGGTTTACCGACCTCCTGATTTCAATTTGAGCCATTTTTGGAAATATTCGAGAGCACTGTTTCAAATATCATACCAATTGTAGATAATATTTTATGCCTAGGTGACATTAATGTCGACCTACTGGACTATGGTAGCAATAAATCAGAGTTGGTTACTAAAGCTTTGGAAAGCCTGGGTCTTGATCAGATGATAAGGCAACCTACCAGAATAACTGATAAGTCCGCAACATTAATCGATTATGCTCTTGTATCAAATGCAACATTGGTAGATGATGTTGGTACGATGCATGTCCCAGAGGTGAGTAACCATGATGATTGATTTTCCTAAATCTGAAAATAGACCATATCGCGAGTAAAGTTAAATTCAAAACAATACGAAATTTCAAAAATTTTAATTATACTCAGTTCTACTCTGATCTTAAGAGTATACCTTGGAATATCATATACGAACTCGACGACGTGGATAGTAAAATAAACCTTTCGGATAGTATAAATGCACTTTTGGAAATTCATGCACTTTCAAACTATGAATAACTAAAACGTATGCTCCTTGGATAACTGATTCTATTAAGTTAATGATGATAGATAGAGATGAGGCTCTAAAGAAATTTAACACGTTGAGCGCCACGTGCACACCGGTGGACATTTGAATTTCAAAGCAGGAAGTGTTCACCGGTGATCATGTTGATTTTCATCGATCGGACAGATGACCACCGTGGTCACATTATGATTTTTTTGGGGACCGCGTGCTCATCGGAGGCTACGTTTTCTTCATTATAACATTAATGTAAGGTTTGGTCCCAGGGTGCTGAGCATATTTCACTTGGACTTTGTAGTTTGGTCCAGCAATGTGTACTAATTACTGGATATGTGACCACGGGTGGTCATGGTCCGATCGATGAAAATCAACAATGACCACCAGTGAACACTTGGTCCTGCTTTGAAAATTCAAAATGTCCACCGGTGTGCACGTGGCGCTCAACGTTAAAGTAACGAAAAATTCAAATCACTGGAGAGACTATAAGCAACTCGTAATCTTGTCACAAAAACGCTCTCACTCCCCATTCACTCGATTGAAATGTTCAAGTCATCTTTTTCATATCAAATTACTCGAGTAGTAAACTCCCTGCCTAATAATATTGTTACTTCTTCCTCGGCCAGGCTCAAGACTTCAAGACAAAAAAAATGTATTGAAGTTGAATTCTGCCATACAACATTATTTTTTTTCGGTGTACCTCTCTCGTATCTTGGGGTTAAGTGTAAGAACAAGTGGGGGTTGCGCAGATGCACAATTTCCCACACTGAACCTCGCCCTATTTATTTGTTTGAATATTAATGTATTTAACATAATTATTAATGAAGACCTTTATTATTATTATTATTATTATTATAATTCGATCAGTTCCTAGAAGAAAAAAACTAAGTTCGGAAGAATAACAGAGAATTATTCCATTTACCTTCTCTCTCCGAAGTACTGCATTTTAAATTTGAAGAAATTTCATCCACTTCAAACAAGTTTGAGACATTGTCTGCAACCTCAATAGTATGAGAATTCTCAGTCCTACTCTTTGGTTGTTTTCATTTTCTGGAACATACTTCGTGGCTTGACTGTGGTAGTTTTAAGGAAGGTACTGCATTCAAAAGAAGATACTTCTTCTTACTAAGACCTGAAGAATATGTTACTTATTTATATAATTATGTTTTTAGGGAGAAAAACCGTATTTTTAAAAAATCAACTTTATTAAGTGAAGCAAAGCATACAAAGTCTCGATACTTAATCTCCTCGAGAGAGGCATTCACAATCATTTTATAATCATATTGTTTAAAGTCAGCAGAAATGTTGAGTTGCAGTTATGCACGTTATAACATAGGTATATGAATTAGAAAAGCTGTAATAAGATTATCTTGGCTAAAGGAATCCAGGGTTGGCATTACATAATTCCTCCCCATTTTGTTTAAAGGTATCACCTATGGGTGTAGCTTTATTTTACATAAATTATTTTTGGATAAAGCAAGCTTGAAAATAAAGTAAAAAGTAGTTATTATAATTATTAGAATTATCAAATAGAAAAATGAATTAAATGCAGTCTGAGGAAGATTCCACTGGTTGGTTTCTTCCAATTCGATGTCGGGGATGTCGTCTTCTGGTTGATGTTCTTCTTTTGTGTATTCCTGGGGTAACTTATGTGGTGTTTGTAGAAGGACGATTCTCTCTTCGCTGATATTTGTGGTTGGAACTATTTCCTTTTCTTTGTTACTGATGGTACATTTGGTACGTAGAATGGCCATCGTAGGAAGGAAATGATGTTTCGTTTGCAATGGACATTTTTCGATTATTTTCTCATTTTGAATTGAAAGAATGCTTCCATCTTCTAGGATCTTCAGGTCCTGGGTTGGAATTTTGGTATTCTCTGGCAATTTTCGGTGTGGTTGGTGAGGATATTTTCCAGGCACTTCGGAATTTTTTCTAGTGAGTCTTGATCGCATAAGTAGTCGTTTTCCACTGGATGGCAGTGTTTGGTGGACCATTTCAGCTTTTCTTCTTGCGAGAGCAAATAAGTATTGGTATATGGAAGGGATTCATTATTTTGTGGGAGATAGTAAAATTTGTATAGATCATAATATTCTTTTTGAAAGAATGGAATTGAAATCAGAAATAATAAAATTTGTTTTTGAAAATAACTTTCGTGTGACACAATTGATAATAGTCTTTCAGGTGATGAACTGGTATAATATTTTCATTTTTGATCAAATCCAGAAATTTGGAATATAGTAAAACTGATTCGTGCAATGAATGTAACCTCGCAAAGCTAACAGCTGTTCGTATTTCGTCTAAGATATTTTTTATGTCTTTTAATTCGAAAATCAAAAGGTGCATTTGTTGTACTTCATGCTGTTCAGGTACTATCTGAAACAATTTAAGATTTTCTGACATTTTCTGGAATTTACTGATATACTTATTTTTAAGTCATTCACTATAGTTGCGATTTGTTTTTGATTCCGAAATAATATTTGTTCGTTATTTTTGATACTGTTGAAATAACTTTGATATATGTAAAGCTTCGTCATCAGAATCGAGCGTTCCGAATAGAAATTTTGAAATTTTTCCACCTAAGTTTATTAATCCTCTTTTGATTCGTATTTTTTCGTTCAAAAGTTTCCTCTAATGCATTCAGGTTTATTTCGTTAGAGTGTCTTAAATATCGATAATTTGCAGTTTGTGCGAAATTCAATTTTGAGTTTTTGTAGTTGTCTATTTCAGTTTGATAATTAATTATGATTTGTTCGATTTTGGCTAGGTCAATATGGTATAAAAGTTGCAAGTTTTTGTGAGTTACGTAGGCTTTACCTAGTGAAATGGGTAGTATGCTGTTTTGGATTTGATAATTTCAAGGGATATCGAGAAGGTTATTTTTCCGAGAAGTATGAAAAGTATGAAAGTGTATTCCATTTTGGATCTGTAACAAAATTTTGAAACTAGTTTTTCTCTGTTTCATGATTTTTTTGTGGTAGATATGCTTGTTTTTCTTATTTTGGATTCGATTTTTATCTATTTCACAGGCATCAATTTTTTTGAATGGGGGATCTAATTTTCGTGTCATAGGATTTTTGATGTAGGTTGGGTTTTTTGTTTAAAGGGTGGTCTTTTTCGACATAGGGACATAGAGCATCCTTATTTAGCAGAGTCCTGTACTGTAAGGTACTTTATGAAAACATTAAAGAATTCAGTAAAACACATAAACGAAAATTGGAACTTATCAGAATTATACATACATTAATTAATTAGAATATTTTTCAGTATATATTATTTAAATTTAATTTTCTCTTTTGAGATTCCTAGATCTATGGTTATCCCACAGAACCTCCATGACATATCCAAAACAAAAACATCAGCATGTAAACAAAACAAATGAGTGCTTTTTACATATTTTGTTTTGACTTGCTGAATAGTGAATGCAACAATACCTATTATTTACCGAAGTGAATTGACTATCTGCTAGATCAAATAATGAAGCCTATTGTGGATATTAAATCTAACCGTTTCAACATTTCTCACATAGTCCTAGGAAGTGGATCTTTTTCGTAGTAAAACTGGCTTACCTTAAAGTAAATAGAAGCATTGAAATGACGATGAAAAATAAATTATTTCTGTTCTAGGAAAATGAAAATCCGATAGCAGTAAAAATCTGCCACTGTAATACCGACAAAAAATGGTTGCAAAGCCTGAATGAAATTTGTTTATTGAAGAAGTTCCAACATAAAAATATAACAAAACTTATTGATTATGAAATAACCAGATTGTGAGGCTTCTTCTTCATACTGTTAAGCTCTTATTAATTTGAAGTTGTTTCAGCCATGCTTTAATTGGTCTTGACTTGACAAAGGTGAAGCTACTCTGAAAGAATTTATAGCATCACATGATTCAAGGAGTAGGAGAGCACGTGCCATAAACATTATGAGTCAAATTATGAATGCTTTGAATTACATGCATAGTCGCAGAATTATTCATGGTGATGTAAAACCAACTAATATAATTTACGTTGCGGATAATGAAAGAATTGCCATCCAAATTATGGATTTTGGGTGAGTTGATTCTTATTATTTTATATGTTCTATTTGTAAATATTCAATTGTAGGATATCTCATGTAGTTCCTAGAAAAGATTCTGAAGATCCCATAGATGCTGGTGGAACCCAAATCTATCTAGCTCTAGAACGGTTATTGCGTTGTAAATATGATGAATCGTCCGATATCTTTTCAGCTGGTATTGTATTTTTTGAATTATTATTCAGGCGTCATCCATTTTATGTAGACAACGAAACAAACTATGAAGAATATATGAAAACCAGACCGCCTCCTAGGTTTCCAAGAGAATATACAAGGAAAATAACTAGCACAGCGTTGAAAATCCTCAACATTATGCTCTCATATTCTCCGAAAAATCGGGATTTAGTAAGGAATTATGAAGAATTGGGAACGAAATATATAGATTATCAGGGACAAGCATTTTTGAATGTAATACATGCTGATGAGGAAGAAAAAAAAAAAGAATTTCATAGCAGCTGCCATTCACTATATGGATGCGAGTATAAATTACGGGATTATTCTTTGTGAATCGAAATTGACCTCAAGAACTATAGCAGATTTTAAATCAAGAATAGAGAGATATAGCCAAAAAGTAATTTATTTGTTAAATGAATATAAACATTCCTATGCCGCATTTCGAACAAGTGGAGGAGAAAGAAGGAACCATGACGAATATTATGAGTATTTGATGGATGTTACTAACTCTACTCCAAGACTGAAGCATTATGTTGATTTAGGATATAATGGAGAACTTTACCTTGGCGAAAATAAACAAGAAGAAGCCTATTTCAACTTAATGCAAGCCCTTGGCTCCCTACATAAAATGATGGCTGCTGAACCTCCTGGTGATAGAAAAACAATTATAGGGAAAAAGGTAATTCATTCTTGACTCGAAAGGTCATTTAGAAGCAAGTATTTGTTATTACTTGCCCAATATTGTTGATATGAATTTTGAGGTTTTTGAAAACTTACTTGATCACTAATCTGGGTTGAATATTGACAGATAAGCAGTTAACATGCTGTCAATAATCAACTCGGGTATTCAGTTTCTGAAAACCCCTTTTGTGTTTTTGGACTAGGTTCCCTTCAGAGTTCAGATCGTTTTATCTTTGTATACATGCATTCTATTCTTTCAGATGACACAATGGACGAATATGGCGGAAACGCTGAAAAAAAACCAGAAGAAAAGATTTTCCAGATATTGATTTTGGCTTAGTTCAATTTTTTGCATTGTCATTGTGAAAAAGTGAATAGTGAAATATATTTCCACCTGGTTCTTATATTGCATTAGTTTGATCATTACATAAAAATTCATTAGTATGTGTGACATTTATTTTTATCTGGTTCTTCTGTTGCATTCGTTTAACATAAGACAAGGAGGGATTAGGAAGAAATATATTTTTGGTGCATGTAATTACAAGATTTTAAAAATTCAATCGTCATTCTTGTTATCCAAAGTTAATTATTATATTATATTGAAATACTTGAATTGAACGCGTTGTTCCGTCTAATAGTAAGAAGTTAACTTTTTACTCTGAGGTACAGAAACGTCATAAGATAAATATACTAGGACATGAAAGGTATGGTTATGGTCACCCTTAATGAGGATACATCATAGAAGCTAGGGGAACATTAAGAAGAAAAGATATCAACACGAATTTGCGAGCATATACATTACTGTTGGTAAGTCTTTATAAATCAATGATAAGGATATTTCAATATCATCGAATCACGACATCATTAACACTTTTCAAGATCATCTAAACTGAAGTAGTCTCTAGGTATAACTGGTGAACTATAATAGATTCATCTCATTCATGATATATTTTAGTTGACCTTTTCAAATAGAGGAGGTATTTACAAACAGGATCATTGTAAAATGAAAAATCAAGTATCACCCAATAAATCTGACGAGTTAGATTCTTAAAGTAGATTTTCTGGTTTTTTCTAATTGCTGATTGACCGAAAATTAATATAGCAAAAGAAACTAAAATTTTTATGAAGAGTTATAAGCATATTCAAGATAGATTAAAAAGGAAAACCTATATTAGTATATTCTTTTAGGATTGAATGAAGATAGATGCAATGTATTTTGCCTAAAAGCAGATAATGAAGTGACCCTTATAGGTTGTGTAACAAGGACAACCTTAAGGCTATAGAGACTTACAGGATTGGAAATGGAACAGTGCATAATATGAAAGTTGAGAATTTGTTCAAGTTGTAGAGCTTCGCATTTACATGTAAACAGTAAGTCATTATAAATGAATTTGTCTATCAATAGGAACCAGTTTTGATACATATGAGTTGTTGTATTGAATCTTATTTAAACAATCAGCCTCATATAATAATATTTAGTTTGATCATAACATAAAAATTCATTAGTACTGGTGAGATCTATTTTCATCTGGTTCTTCTGTTGCATTGGTTTAACATGAGACAAGCAGGGATTAGGAAGAAATATTTTTTGGTGTATGTAGTTTTGAGATTTTATAAATTCATCAATTGTCATTTTTGTTATCCAAAGTAAATTATTATACTATATTGAAATACTTGAATTGAACGAGTTGTTCCGCCCCTTAGAAGATTTATTTGCATAATTGTCTGAAATGTGGCTCAACAATTAATACCAGTATTGTACCTTAAATCATGGTTTTCGCCCCAGAAGAATGAGTAATTCTTGTTCGTCTGAGGGTTTCACTAACAAAACATTCTAGGGATTTATTTTACAGAAAGTGTAGAAGAATATTCTCTCAGTTGAAGGGTACTGACGTCTCCAAAGAATGGATGGAAACAGGTGGCCAACTGAAGGATGGCAATGCACTCCTCTCTGAAAGAAAATTACGGAAAAAACCTTCAGGATGCTTGGAAGGACATTGAGGAACATTTGAAGATTCGATAGATTGTATGATGAAAATTGGGAAGACATATATTGATAAATGGTAAATTTATTTATCATAAATTTCGTCTGAAAGAAATTCAATATGATATACAAGCCATAATATTTATCATTTGGAATTGTATCCTTTGATGGCATTCTTTCAACCGATAAATTGCATTTTTCGACACCAGTTCCTAATGCAAGCTCATTCGTTTCTTTATTTGTATTGTCTGATAATTTTAATTGGTACTCTTTAATTTAACTACCTTTAATTTTTGAAAGGGTTCAATTTTAATGAATGAAACGAAATGATCGAAATTTTTGTTCACATTTCTGGACATCTATAATATTATGCCTGAATTATTGCATTTGGGATTACTCTCGGAGAAAGAAACCTACTTAAATCACCTACTTTTTCTATTCCTCACCGATAGATGGCTGTGACTTTCAAATTGGTAAAACAGTGATCTACTGTAAGACATCGCCATCTATCGGTCAACTATCGATATAGCATGTGACAGAAGTAGGTTTCTTTATCAGAAAGTAATCCAAAATGCAATAGTTCAGACATAAAATTATAGATGTCGGGAACTACAAACAAAAATTTTGATCAATTCGCTTTATTCATTTGAATTGAACCCTTTTAAAAATTAACTAAAAGAAAGAGTACCGATAAGAATTATAAAACATACGAATTTATGAACTCTCCTATGAAACTTATGTCGAAAATGCAATTTGATCAGTTGAAAGAATGCTGTCAAATCATCCAAATCCGAAAGACTAATATTATTACTGGTATTATATCATACTGCATTTTTTTCTCACCAAATGTTGTTCACACATAGATAAATAAACTTTATTTTTATTTTATTATTATTATATTATTATTTTTATTTATCTATGTGTTCACAGGTAAATGGTACAGATCTCATAGTAATACGTTAGCTTTTACTCTGATGCACAGACACATCAAAAGATAAATATACTTGGACAAAAAAGGTATGGTTATGAAGGATACAACCTAGAAGATGGAGAAACAGCCATGAAGAAAAGATATCAAGACGAATTTGCCAGCACTGATGGTAAATCCTTATAAATCGATGATTAGGATATTTCAATTTCATTGACTAACAACATCATCGATACTCTTCAAGATAATCTAAACTGAAGTAGTTTTTACAACTGGTGAAATATTATAGATTCATTATGTATTCTGAAATAGAGGAGCCCCTTTTATTTGACTGGTCAGATTTATTGAGTGATACTTTTGATTTTTCATTTTGGAATGATCAAGGTAGGTATTTTCAAATTCTATCATTACAAAATGAAAAATCAAAAGTATCACCCGATAAATTTATGATAGATTAAAAAGAAAAAATTATACTAGTCTATTCTTCTAGGATTGAATGAAAATAGATGCAATGGATTTTCCCTAAAAGCAGATAATGAAGTGACCCTTATAGATTTTGTAACAAGAACATTGAAAAACTTTAAGGCTAGAGGCCTATAGGGTGGAGAATGGAAATGTGCATAGAATGAAAGTTGCCTAATAATATTGTTACTTCTTCCTCGGCCAGGCTCAAGACTTCAAGACAAAAAAAATGTATTGAAGTTGAATTCTGCCATACAACATTATTTTTTTTTCGGTGTACCTCTCTCGTATCTTGGGGTTAAGTGTAAGAACAAGTGGGGGTTGCGCAGATGCACAATTTCCCACACTGAACCTCGCCCTATTTATTTGTTTGAATATTAATGTATTTAACATAATTATTAATGAAGACCTTTATTATTATTATTATTATTATAATTCGATCAGTTCCTAGAAGAAAAAAACTAAGTTCGGAAGAATAACAGAGAATTATTCCATTTACCTTCTCTCTCCGAAGTACTGCATTTTAAATTTGAAGAAATTTCATCCACTTCAAACAAGTTTGAGACATTGTCTGCAACCTCAATAGTATGAGAATTCTCAGTCCTACTCTTTGGTTGTTTTCATTTTCTGGAACATACTTCGTGGCTTGACTGTGGTAGTTTTAAGGAAGGTACTGCATTCAAAAGAAGATACTTCTTCTTACTAAGACCTGAAGAATATGTTACTTATTTATATAATTATGTTTTTAGGGAGAAAAACCGTATTTTTAAAAAATCAACTTTATTAAGTGAAGCAAAGCATACAAAGTCTCGATACTTAATCCTCGAGAGAGGCATTCACAATCATTTTATAATCATATTGTTTAAAGTCAGCAGAAATGTTGAGTTGCAGTTATGCACGTTATAACATAGGTATATGAATTAGAAAAGCTGTAATAAGATTATCTTGGCTAAAGGAATCCAGGGTTGGCATTACATAATTCCTCCCCATTTTGTTTAAAGGTATCACCTATGGGTGTAGCTTTATTTTACATAAATTATTTTTGGATAAAGCAAGCTTGAAAATAAAGTAAAAAGTAGTTATTATAATTATTAGAATTATCAAATAGAAAAATGAATTAAATGCAGTCTGAGGAAGATTCCACTGGGTTTCTTCCAATTCGATGTCGGGGATGTCGTCTTCTGGTTGATGTTCTTCTTTTGTGTATTCCTGGGGTAACTTATGTGGTGTTTGTAGAAGGACGATTCTCTCTTCGCTGATATTTGTGGTTGGAACTATTTCCTTTTCTTTGTTACTGATGGTACATTTGGTACGTAGAATGGCCATCGTAGGAAGGAAATGATGTTTCGTTTGCAATGGACATTTTTCGATTATTTTCTCATTTTGAATTGAAAGAATGCTTCCATCTTCTAGGATCTTCAGGTCCTGGGTTGGAATTTTGGTATTCTCTGGCAATTTTCGGTGTGGTTGGTGAGGATATTTTCCAGGCACTTCGGAATTTTTTCTAGTGAGTCTTGATCGCATAAGTAGTCGTTTTCCACTGGATGGCAGTGTTTGGTGGACCATTTCAGCTTTTCTTCTTGCGAGAGCAAATAAGTATTGGTATATGGAAGGGATTCATTATTTTGTGGGAGATAGTAAAATTTGTATAGATCATAATATTCTTTTTGAAAGAATGGAATTGAAATCAGAAATAATAAAATTTTGTTTTTGAAAATAACTTTCGTGTGACACAATTGATAATAGTCTTTCAGGTGATGAACTGGTATATAATATTTTCATTTTTGATCAAATCCAGAAATTTGGAATATAGTAAAACTGATTCGTGCAATGAATGTAACCTCGCAAAGCTAACAGCTGTTCGTATTTCGTCTAAGATATTTTTTATGTCTTTTAATTCGAAAATCAAAAGGTGCATTTGTTGTACTTCATGCTGTTCAGGTACTATCTGAAACAATTTAAGATTTTCTGACATTTTCTGGAATTTACTGATATACTTATTTTTTAAGTCATTCACTATAGTTGCGATTTGTTTTTGATTCCGAAATAATATTTGTTCGTTATTTTTGATACTGTTGAAATAACTTTGATATATGTAAAGCTTCGTCATCAGAATCGAGCGTTCCGAATAGAAATTTTGAAATTTTTCCACCTAAGTTTATTAATCCTCTTTTGATTCGTATTTTTTCGTTCAAAAGTTTCTCTAATGCATTCAGGTTTATTTCGTTAGAGTGTCTTAAATATCGATAATTTGCAGTTTGTGCGAAATTCAATTTTGAGTTTTTGTAGTTGTCTATTTCAGTTTGATAATTAATTATGATTTGTTCGATTTTGGCTAGGTCAATATGGTATAAAAGTTGCAAGTTTTTGTGAGTTACGTAGGCTTTACCTAGTGAAATGGGTAGTATGCTGTTTTGGATTTGGATAATTTCAAGGGATATCGAGAAGGTTATTTTTCCGAGAAGTATGAAAAGTATGAAAGTGTATTCCATTTTGGATCTGTAACAAAATTTTGAAACTAGTTTTTTCTCTGTTTCATGATTTTTTTGTGGTAGATATGCTTGTTTTTCTTATTTTGGATTCGATTTTTATCTATTTCACAGGCATCAATTTTTTTGAATGGGGGATCTAATTTTCGTGTCATAGGATTTTTGATGTAGGTTGGGTTTTTGTTTAAAGGGTGGTCTTTTTCGACATAGGGACATAGAGCATCCTTATTTAGCAGAGTCCTGTACTGTAAGGTACTTTATGAAAACATTAAAGAATTCAGTAAAACACATAAACGAAAATTGGAACTTATCAGAATTATACATACATTAATTAATTAGAATATTTTTTCAGTATATATTATTTAAATTTAATTTTCTCTTTTGAGATTCCTAGATCTATGGTTATCCCACAGAACCTCCATGACATATCCAAAAAAAAACATCAGCATGTAAACAAAACAAATGAGTGCTTTTTACATATTTTGTTTTGACTTGCTGAATAGTGAATGCAACAATACCTATTATTTACCGAAGTGAATTGACTATCTGCTAGATCAAATAATGAAGCCTATTGTGGATATTAAATCTAACCGTTTCAACATTTCTCACATAGTCCTAGGAAGTGGATCTTTTTTCGTAGTAAAACTGGCTTACCTTAAAGTAAATAGAAGCATTGAAATGACGATGAAAAATAAATTATTTCTGTTCTAGGAAAATGAAAATCCGATAGCAGTAAAAATCTGCCACTGTAATACCGACAAAAATGGTTGCAAAGCCTGAATGAAATTTGTTTATTGAAGAAGTTCCAACATAAAAATATAACAAAACTTATTGATTATGAAATAACCAGATTGTGAGGCTTCTTCTTCATACTGTTAAGCTCTTATTAATTTGAAGTTGTTTCAGCCATGCTTTAATTGGTCTTGACTTGACAAAGGTGAAGCTACTCTGAAAGAATTTATAGCATCACATGATTCAAGGAGTAGGAGAGCACGTGCCATAAACATTATGAGTCAAATTATGAATGCTTTGAATTACATGCATAGTCGCAGAATTATTCATGGTGATGTAAACCAACTAATATAATTTACGTTGCGGATAATGAAAGAATTGCCATCCAAATTATGGATTTTGGGTGAGTTGATTCTTATTATTTTATATGTTCTATTTGTAAATATTCAATTGTAGGATATCTCATGTAGTTCCTAGAAAAGATTCTGAAGATCCAATAGATGCTGGTGGAACCCAAATCTATCTAGCTCTAGAACGGTTATTGCGTTGTAAATATGATGAATCGTCCGATATCTTTTCAGCTGGTATTGTATTTTTTGAATTATTATTCAGGCGTCATCCATTTTATGTAGACAACGAAACAAACTATGAAGAATATATGAAAACCAGACCGCCTCCTAGGTTTCCACGAGAATATACAAGGAAAATAACTAGCACAGCGTTGAAAATCCTCAACATTATGCTTTCATATTCTCCGAAAAATCGGGATTTAGTAAGGAATTATGAAGAATTGGGAACGAAATATATAGATTTTCAGGGACAAGCATTTTTGAATGTAATACATGCTGATGAGGAAGAAAAAAAAAAAGAATTTCATAGCAGCTGCCATTCACTATATGGATGCGAGTATAAATTACGGGATTATTCTTTGTGAATCGAAATTGACCTCAAGAACTATAGCAGATTTTAAATCAAGAATAGAGAGATATAGACAAAAAGTAATTTATTTGTTAAATGAATATAAACATTCCTATGCCGCATTTCGAACAAGTGGAGGAGAAAGAAGGAACCATGACGAATATTATGAGTATTTGATGGATGTTACTAACTCTACTCCAAGACTGAAGCATTATGTTGATTTAGGATATAATGGAGAACTTTACCTTGGCGAAAATAAACAAGAAGAAGCCTATTTCAACTTAATGCAAGCCCTTGGCTCCCTACATAAAATGATGGCTGCTGAACCTCCTGGTGATAGAAAAACAATTATAGGGAAAAAGGTAATTCATTCTTGACTCGAAAGGTCATTTAGAAGCAAGTATTTGTTATTACTTGCCCAATATTGTTGATATGAATTTTGAGGTTTTTGAAAACTTACTTGATCACTAATCTGGGTTGAATATTGACAGATAAGCAGTTAACATGCTGTCAATAATCAACTCGGGTATTCAGTTTCTGAAAACCCCTTTTGTGTTTTTGGACTAGGTTCCCTTCAGAGTTCAGATCGTTTTATCTTTGTATACATGCATTCTATTCTTTCAGATGACACAATGGACGAATATGGCGGAAACGCTGAAAAAAAACCAGAAGAAAAGATTTTCCAGATATTGATTTTGGCTTAGTTCAATTTGTTGCATTGTCATTGTGAAAAAGTGAATAGTGAAATATATTTCCACCTGGTTCTTATATTGCATTAGTTTGATCATTACATAAAAATTCATTAGTATGTGTGACATTTATTTTTATCTGGTTCTTCTGTTGCATTCGTTTAACATAAGACAAGGAGGGATTAGGAAGAAATATATTTTTGGTGCATGTAATTACAAGATTTTAAAAATTCAATCGTCATTCTTGTTATCCAAAGTTAATTATTATATTATATTGAAATACTTGAATTGAACGCGTTGTTCCGTCTGATAGTAAGAAGTTAACTTTTTACTCTGAGGTACAGAAACGTCATAAGATAAATATACTAGGACATGAAAGGTATGGTTATGGTCACCCTTAATGAGGATACATCATAGAAGCTAGGGGAACATTAAAGAAGAAAAGATATCAACACGAATTTGCGAGCATATACATTACTGTTGGTAAGTCTTTATAAATCAATGATAAGGATATTTCAATATCATCGAATCACGACATCATTAACACTTTTCAAGATCATCTAAACTGAAGTAGTCTCTAGGTATAACTGGTGAACTATAATAGATTCATCTCATTCATGATATATTTTAGTTGACCTTTTCAAATAGAGGAGGTATTTACAAACAGGATCATTGTAAAATGAAAAATCAAGTATCACCCAATAAATCTGACGAGTTAGATTCTTAAAGTAGATTTTCTGGTTTTTTCTAATTGCTGATTGACCGAAAATTAATATAGCAAAAGAAACTAAAATTTTTATGAAGAGTTATAAGCATATTCAAGATAGATTAAAAAGGAAAACCTATATTAGTATATTCTTTTAGGATTGAATGAAGATAGATGCAATGTATTTTGCCTAAAAGCAGATAATGAAGTGACCCTTATAGGTTGTGTAACAAGGACAACCTTAAGGCTATAGAGACTTACAGGATTGGAAATGGAACAGTGCATAATATGAAAGTTGAGAATTTGTTCAAGTTGTAGAGCTTCGCATTTACATGTAAACAGTAAGTCATTATAAATGAATTTGTCTATCAATAGGAACCAGTTTTGATACATATGAGTTGTTGTATTGAATCTTATTTAAACAATCAGCCTCATATAATAATATTTAGTTTGATCATAACATAAAAATTCATTAGTACTGGTGAGATCTATTTTCATCTGGTTCTTCTGTTGCATTGGTTTAACATGAGACAAGCAGGGATTAGGAAGAAATATATTTTTGGTGTATGTAGTTTTGAGATTTTATAAATTCATCAATTGTCATTTTTGTTATCCAAAGTAAATTATTATACTATATTGAAATACTTGAATTGAACGAGTTGTTCCGCCCCTTAGAAGATTTATTTGCATAATTGTCTGAAATGTGGCTCAACAATTAATACCAGTATTGTACCTTGAATCATGGTTTTCGCCCCAGAAGAATGAGTAATTCTTGTTCGTCTGAGGGTTTCACTAACAAAACATTCTAGGGATTTATTTTACAGAAAGTGTAGAAGAATATTCTCTCAGTTGAAGGGTACTGACGTCTCCAAAGAATGGATGGAAACAGGTGGCCAACTGAAGGATGGCAATGCACTCCTCTCTGAAAGAAAATTACGGAAAAAACCTTCAGGATGCTTGGAAGGACATTGAGGAACATTTGAAGATTCGATAGATTGTATGATGAAAATTGGGAAGACATATATTGATAAATGGTAAATTTATTTATCATAAATTTCGTCTGAAAGAAATTCAATATGATATACAAGCCATAATATTTATCATTTGGAATTGTATCCTTTGATGGCATTCTTTCAACCGATAAATTGCATTTTTCGACACCAGTTCCTAATGCAAGCTCATTCGTTTCTTTATTTGTATTGTCTGATAATTTTAATTGGTACTCTTTAATTTAACTACCTTTAATTTTTGAAAGGGTTCAATTTTAATGAATGAAACGAAATGATCGAAATTTTTGTTCACATTTCTGGACATCTATAATATTATGCCTGAATTATTGCATTTGGGATTACTCTCGGAGAAAGAAACCTACTTAAATCACCTACTTTTTCTATTCCTCACCGATAGATGGCTGTGACTTTCAAATTGGTAAAACAGTGATCTACTGTAAGACATCGCCATCTATCGGTCAACTATCGATATAGCATGTGACAGAAGTAGGTTTCTTTATCAGAAAGTAATCCAAAATGCAATAGTTCAGACATAAAATTATAGATGTCGGGAACTACAAACAAAAATTTTGATCAATTCGCTTTATTCATTTGAATTGAACCCTTTTAAAAATTAACTAAAAAGAAAGAGTACCGATAAGAATTATAAAACATACGAATTTATGAACTCTCCTATGAAACTTATGTCGAAAATGCAATTTGATCAGTTGAAAGAATGCTGTCAAATCATCCAAATCCGAAAGACTAATATTATTACTGGTATTATATCATACTGCATTTTTTTCTCACCAAATGTTGTTCACACATAGATAAATAAACTTTATTTTTATTTTATTATTATTATATTATTATTTTTATTTATCTATGTGTTCACAGGTAAATGGTACAGATCTCATAGTAATACGTTAGCTTTTACTCTGATGCACAGACACATCAAAAGATAAATATACTTGGACAAAAAAGGTATGGTTATGAAGGATACAACCTAGAAGATGGAGAAACAGCCATGAAGAAAAGATATCAAGACGAATTTGCCAGCACTGATGGTAAATCCTTATAAATCGATGATTAGGATATTTCAATTTCATTGACTAACAACATCATCGATACTCTTCAAGATAATCTAAACTGAAGTAGTTTTTACAACTGGTGAAATATTATAGATTCATTATGTATTCTGAAATAGAGGAGCCCCTTTTATTTGACTGGTCAGATTTATTGAGTGATACTTTTGATTTTTCATTTTGGAATGATCAAGGTAGGTATTTTCAAATTCTATCATTACAAAATGAAAAATCAAAAGTATCACCCGATAAATTTATGATAGATTAAAAAGAAAAAATTATACTAGTCTATTCTTCTAGGATTGAATGAAAATAGATGCAATGGATTTTCCCTAAAAGCAGATAATGAAGTGACCCTTATAGATTTTGTAACAAGAACATTGAAAAACTTTAAGGCTAGAGGCCTATAGGGTGGAGAATGGAAATGTGCATAGAATGAAAGTTGAGAGCTTGATCGATTCATAGAGCTTGGCATTTAAATATAAACCTTAAGTCATTAATTGTATTTGTGTATCGATAGGAACCAGTTATGATACATAGAAGCCGTTGTATTGAATCTTATTTAAACCATCAGCCTCATATAATAATATTTAGTTTGACCATAACATGAAATTTAGGAAGAAGAAATTCTTCTTCCTCTGAATGTTTCCAAACAAAACATTTCAAAAATTCATTTTTACAGAAAATGTATAAATATATTCTATCGGTTAAAGGGTAAGGACATCTCCAAACAATGGATGGCCAACTAAAGGATGGCAATGCACATCTTCTAAAAGGAAATAAGGAGGAAAACTTCATGATGCTTTGAAGGACATTGAGGAACCTCTGATGAAGATTGGGCAGATAGAACGATGAAAATTAGAAAGCAATAAATAGTGGATGACTCTGGCTCATATCCATAAAAGGTGAATACATCATAAATTTCCTCTGAGAGAAATGCAATGTGATATATAAGTCATAATATTTGTCATTTGGATTTGTACGGTTTGATAGCATTCTTTCAACTGATAAAATCGTATTTTTCGACATCAGTTCCTAATGCAAGCTCATACATTTATTTCTTTATGTGTATTGGTTGATAATTTCAATTGTTACTCTTTCACTTAATTGCTTTAGTCAATTTTGAAAAGGGTTCAATTTTAATGAATAAAGCGAAATTATCGAAATTTTGGTTACAGTTTTGGACATCTATAATTTATGCCTGAACTATTGCACTTTGGATTACTTTCGGAGAAAGAAACCTACTTCAGTCGCCTACTTTTTCTGCAGCTCACCGATAGATGGCGGTGGCGGTTAATTGGCAACACAATAAATAGAGTAATAATAATAATAAGTCCTTTATTTCCAACAGGTTAACAGTGTTAACACCCAATTACAGGAAAATTAATGAGTACTGTAACGAAGCAAAATAATTTCTATCGTTATTTAGTTTCATTCAATTGAACTTGACGGAAATCGGGAATTTTTATCTCCGCGCTGAAGATGTACGGCAAATTAGATCGCGATTTCTCGATACCGCACACATGGGGCGGAGTCAACTGTTACCGGCCACACGTGTCCGAAAGGTTTAAAATGCGGGATTTTCCGCTGAATAAATCAGTCGAATTAAAATCAATTTCCTGACCACTACTCCAGAAGTACTGGCCGACCAGTCCGTCCAGAAGTAAGTGCCACCAGAGGGTTCTGCAGGGGCAAGTTCAGTTTAGGTATGATTGTTTTTATTCTTATTTGCTGGCTTTGATATTTATAATGTATTTCTCCTGTTGTATTTTCCCGTCCTTCCGCCGCTCGAATTCGCAGAGGTTGTGTAGTAGCTTCAAACGGCCTGCATGACTTGTGAGAATTCTGAGATTGCGAGATGGTGTATGCTAGCTTGAAACGGCGCATTAATTGTCTTGTATTATCCTCTCTAGTGTTACTCGAGTTTCTGGACGTTGTGTAGTAGCTTCAAAAGGCCTGCATGAGGTTCTGAAACTCTGAGTCAACAAGAGGGTGTATGTTTGCTTGAAACGGCACATACACTGTCTTGTTGTGCCCTTCCGACACCGTTCGAGTTTCTGGGGGTTGTGTAGTAGCTTGAAACGGCCTGCATGACACCCTGCAATTCTGAACCTTCAAGAGGTTGTATGTTAGCTTGAAATGGCCCATACACCGTCTTGTTGTACCCTTCTGGCATCATTTGAGCCCCCGGAGGTTGTGTAGTAGCTTGAAACGGCCTGCATGATATCCCGGAGTTCTGATGTGCAAGAACGCGTATGTTAGCTTGAAACGGCCCATATGCAGTCTTGTCAATGCCTCCCTTTATCCCCCCCACCGTGTGCCGCTCCGGAATATCGAGGTGCATGCCCTAGCTTCAAAAGGCGTGCATGGGCCTCGTGGTTCAGAGCATTAGGGTGGGTGTATGCTAGCTTGAAACGGCGCATATGCTTTCCTGGGACCGCACTAGTTTCCCTTCACCGCCTGTCCGTAAACCCTGTTATGGTTAATATAGCCTGTAGATGTAAACCGAGGTATGCCAGTAAATAAGGATGTCATTTTTGGGAATTTTGTTTGTTAGGAACTTGCTCATGTTAGAACCTTCGCTTCCGTACCGTTATTTACCACTGCTTGATTAATTTTCCGCTCGCACTTTCATTCGACTATCATTACCGCTTTTCAATACCGCTTGTATGTATTCTATTGCTTATTTTTCTGAGAGCTCTCACCGCCGACATAATGCTGCATGTTACATCCCGCTTCAACCTTCTCACCGCCCGACCACCCTCTTTCCTCACATTGTATTTATGATATCATTGTGTATTTTGATGACTGCCGTTATTTACCGTTTACCGAATAAAGATGTTATAATTGTGTGTTTTTCTTTTCCTAAGGAATATTTGAGTATTTTTCAGAGTTAGGGAATATTTAGTTAGGTACAAACAACTGACCCCTGGACATAACCTTCTCTGGCTAGTAGCTCCCGGACCCCATAGGACACCGCCTATGGGTACCCTAGTGTCCTCAACACTTTAAACTAGAGGTGGCGCCCGAGATCTCTACTTCCGAAGGTAAACGATGGCAACGCAGTTTGGTGGAGACGGGGAGCACGTCACAAAATGGCGCCCGAGCAGGGACCGTTGTTTGAAGACGTTGCAGAGACAGGACGAGGAAATTGACCGTTGTTGGCGGACCGTTGTTGGAAGACCGTTATTGGAGACTACTGTTGGTGGAATGTTGCCGGATTCACCGAGACGTTACCATGACAGGGTAAGAAGAAGAGAGCCATATTGTAGTAAGGAACTCCGTGTAAGAATGCCACCGCAGCTACAATACAGGACGAGTACAAAAGCCACAAGCGGAGTGAGTATAAACCATTACCGACCGACCGTATCTTTTACCGACCGACCGTATCTTTTACCGACCGACCGTATTTCTTACCGACCATATTTCCTACCGACCGACCGAACCCTTTACCGCCCGAAATCCCATTTACCGCCCCATATACCGTATGTTGATAGGTACTGACTGATCACCAAACCACTTCGTGATGAACCCCAGGAGATGCTTTTCAACCGATTCAAGGAATTTGATGGAGAAACTTGAAGAATGTTTAAATGGTGACAGTGGCGAGAGACTGCATACCGGAATTATTATGAGGATCGAGAATACTAGTTCGAGGATCCTGTCACACTTCGTATTCCTGATATATTCCGCCAAAGGGGCGTCTGCCTGGGATGGTAAGACGTTTGTCGTGGCTTTACTGGGTACCGGATTTTGTTTTAGTGAGCATGACGTTGGAGGGGGTCCGAGCCCTTCCTGAATGCCTTTTGGATGTTAGGGGTATGGATATACGAAGCAACTTGGCAGACCGAAGGGGACCGTATTGATCCAGCATCATTGCAGAATTGAGCCGACATCGATGGAATATCAAAAACTGTCAAAGTTCTTGGAAGAAGGTTGACACTTGTTTGACCGAATCCGAAACCGTTAGTGGACCGTGAACTGTAGGGAAGCAGTTACCGTCAGATTATTTTGGAAGAAGGGTCAACGTCAGATGCCAGCGACCAAGAACACCGACAAACTTCAAGTACCGAATAGTCCGAATCCGATAGTTTGCAGCGTCAAACTAATTATATGAAAAGGGACACCGAAACTGTACCGCATACCGTTAACAGCGATCTACGTACTAGTTGGATTCACCAGTTGGCAAAGGAGGAACTGGACGTAGAATTGGACAAGTTTCATTTATACCGAAAGGGAACCGTCGAGGAAAAGCGAAAAAGGTTATTCAGGTTTATCGATAGTGGTCAGTCTCCGCCGAATCCGCCAGCCCAGCTGATACCGCACGGTTCCGAACCGAACGTACCTATCCGCACCCAGAAACCTTTCAAAACCGTACCGACCGATCGTAAAATTTGCAGGAATTATATTATTATGTCAAAAGGTAAATTTTTTGTCGTAGAGCCTGAAGGTGTCATATTGGGGACAATGTGATGAAGCGGGAACACCATATTTCTAGCGCCATCAACGATTTCACAGCTAAACTGGCCCCCAAATTTTCCGGACCATATACCGTATACCGAATAAATTCACCAGTAATCAATGTTTTACCCGAAGAGAGAGGAAGATTGATCAAATCAGATTCACGTGAAAGATTTAAAACCGTGGAATGAACAAAATGATCTTTCTTATGTGGAAGCAATGCCGAAAAACTACCGCTGGTCTGAAAAGAGACCCACGTCACGCAGAGCCAGGAGTTCCAGAGTCCAGAGTACAGGAGCCCATCTACCTACCGGTAAGTGAATATGAGTTGTGTTGGCGATGTGGATATCCCGGACATGACCGCCGCAAATGTACCGCACCGTTCCGCCTGTTTTGCTCCTGGTGTGGACGAGCAGGAGTCCGCTCCGACCGGTGCAAGTGCCGACCAAAATCTCCACCTAAAACACCGTCCAATATAGAGGGAAAATCGCCGTCCCGAGGAGTCCAGTGTGACCTTCCGATAGTGACCACGCCAGTGATCCCAGTGTGGAAAATGGACCCATAAGTGAATGAAGTGAATTTTTCTTTATTAATTTTTTTTGTTAATTAGTAAAGTTTTGTTTCAGAACTGTAACTGTAGAGAAAAGAGAAAGCTTAGCTTCCTCTTTTCTTTTTTTTTTTTTTTTTTAAAGCAGGTGTAAACTCATTTACGAGCGAACCACCGTAAGGATGGAACAGTGTGGGACTCGCACCGAGACCCCCTCGAGGGCCTAGGTGAATACCCACTAAAAACACCTTCTCACCGGTTCGAGACCTAAGGTCTAACAACCAGTTAACTCTCACTAGGTTATATCATCTAACATGCGGCTACATGCGGGTTAGTGTTTAAAACCAAACTTGGTTGACTCTACTGATGCTTAATAATAAAAAGTTGAAGGTTGAATTTCCAGCACTATGAATTGGGACAATTCACAGTTCTGGGCTTTCGTCCTCCAACTGACAACATACCTGATCTCTCGGTCTTTTGTGGTAGACCCTCATTCTTTTTGCATCTTCTTCTGGGTTGTAGTCAGTCAGTCTTCTCAGTTCCTCATTTGGATGTTCCCTGGCTCTTTCGAATATCTTCTCTGCTTTCTTCTTCATGAAGTCGGTTATTGTCTCCCAGTTTATGTCTCTATGGATTTGTTTGTTTCTAACAAACCATGGTTGATCCATCGCTATTCTAAGCAGTTTGTCTTCAGCTGACTGTATTCTCTTTATATGGCTTTTGGCAGCATATCCCCATGCTGCTGATCCATATGTCAGTTGTGGCCTCGCAATCGTCTTTATCATCGTCAGTTTCACGTTCTTGTTCATATGACTTCTTCTTCCTATCAGTGGATAAAGTCGAGCCATGGCTGACTTTGTTTTACTCACTGCATTGTCGATGTGTTTCTTCCAAGTTAGTCCTCTGTCTAATGTTACTCCCAGGTATTTGGCCTCTTTCTTCCATTCGACTTCATTATCATCGACGTCAAGTTTAGAGTTTATGGTTATACGTCTTCTCGTGAGTAGTATTGCCTGTGTCTTTTGTCCATTTATCTGGATTTTCCATTTGATACACCATTCAGTAATTTCATCTAGTGTTTCTTGAACTCTTCTATGGATTATATCGGGTCGTCTGCCTCTGAACGCTACTCCGGTGTCATCTGCAAATTGACAAAGGAAATTCAGTGGATTTTTTGGTAAATCATAAACATAGATATTGTAAAGAAGCGGCCCTAGGACTGATCCTTGGGGCACGCCTGCTTCTAAATGTCTGATACTAGATTTATACTCATCCATCTTCACATAGAAATCCTGTCCCTCAGGTAGTTTCTGATAATTTTGCACATCTTCGTCGTATATCCTGCTTGCATCATCTTGTATATAAGTCCTTCCTGCCACACTCGGTCGAAAGCTCTCTCAATGTCTAGTAGGACCAGCCCTGTCGCCTGTTTGTTCTGGAATCCTTGGGTTACGTATTCGGTCAATCTCAGTAGTTGTAGTTCAGCTGAATGTTTTTTCCTGAAACCAATGTAATGAAGTTCAATTTTATAACTGAGTTAATGAGTAATTGATCTTCATTTTAAAATAATTTATTCAGGTTTTCGTTTTAAATTCGGGAATTTTTATTCCGTTCAGAATTAATTCACAACAATCAGGAAAAACCATAGTCTTCATTTAATTTATCCGAGTTTTCATTTTAAATTCGTGAATTTTTATTCCGTTCAGAATTAATTCAAAACAATCGAAAAAACCGAACATTTAGCGATTGATGTTGTTTTTCATACATAAAACATCGTAAAACCGTCCGCAAGAACAACGCCGATCGCCGATAACGCCGTTTTTTGCACATACGTACGATAAGCCAGTTTTAAGATGTTTTTACCGAGGTACTCTCCTGAAAATTTTAACGTTTCTACGCCTACCTTTTCCACCCCCCTCCGGAAGATTATAAAAGACGGGGTTTCCCTACATCGGTAATTAGTTCCGAATTATTCGCTGCTACAAACGATCATATTTCTTTTTGCGCTTCTAAAGTTTCTGAATTCTCTTTACATTTTTGCTTCAGTGAGTGCTAGTGTAATTGAATTGTAAGTACCGAGCCGATTTATTGCGGTCCTATTTTTATACCTCGTTGAGTCTACCTACATAGCTGTTCCGTCAGATCCTTAACAATACCTTTCCTAGTTTGTCCAGGTATCCGTAGTTAGCCTACTATAGTACGTTTGGCCGTATAACCGGTGCCCGTAGTTAGTCTGTCCTTTATGGCGTGTAACTCATAGTCAGACCGGAGGGCTGATGCAAACCTATGCTATAGTACGTTCAATCGAATACCTTTCCTGCTTTGTCCTGCTCCTTAGAGCCCGTAGTTAGTCTGTCCTTTATGGCGTGTAACTCATAGTCAGACCGGAGGGCATAACCGAACCAATGCTGTAGCAAGTTCGACATATCCTTTTCAACCCTCTACTTTCACCTGGCCAAACCCCAACCTGTTTATACGAGAAACAAGCAAAGTGGTAGACTACGTGGTGAATTCTAGGACTGCAAGAATATCGGACAAGTATAACCGTTGTGCACTCTTATACTGACCCCTTTTATTCCTGTTTTCCTGATTTTATCATATATATTTGAATTAACCGTTTAAATTAACTTACTTTCTATTCTGGCTGACTCGTACCGGGAAAATCTTTGTTTCTCTTGAAAGTGCTCGCAGTCAGACAAAACTGACCAATTTATATTTTGTATTGATTTCATATAGCGTCTTATTTCACTGTATTTTTTTTGTATAACTATTTTTCGCTATCTGAATAAACTGTGTAAATTTGCTCTATTTCTGATTTTCTCTGTTATCGCTACTATCTTAGATAACGACGAACTGTCTCTGACTAGCAGCTGCCCTGGTAGGTTTGCTATTCTCCCTTATTAGAAAAAGAATAGCTGGCGCTCGAGGTAAGTTTCGCCGAGAAAACCACGTTACAAAAATGGCGCCCGAGCAGGGACCGTCAGAAATAGAGTTTCAGTGAAATATTTTGCGCCCCGATTTGATACTGTACAGTTTATACCATCTGAGAGTGATTCGATTTATTCATTGGTGAAGTAAAGACAATATTCTGAGTTTTTATTTTTGACCGCTGAAAACTTTTAAATCCGTTATTTTTGACCTTTCCTTCCTTGAAACCTGTGTGAAATAAATAAATTGTTCTGAGTTTTAATTATTGCAATTTATAAACTGAAATGAAATCTTGAATTTTTTTTCCGATAGTGTTTTATTTCTGATTGATCAGTTGTTTTTGATATTGTTGGATTTTTTTTTCTTTCTTTGAATTATTTTAATACAGGTGCAGTTACAGGGAATTGAATGTGCAGTTACAGTGCAATTGAATTGTACAACCGAATTGTGCAGTTACAGGATTATTCCGAGGTAGGTGGATTTGTAGTTTGTGCTTGAGACTGAACATTTTCCATTGACCTGAACATTTAGTGGTGAATGAAATAAAAGACTTGGTGTTTTATTCCTGCTGGTTAATCTGTTGCGATATTTATATTTTGACTATTATCTGTGCGATTGAATTGAACTGCTGGGACAGTGTTTTTCGGTCAACGGTTTGTGAACTATTGCTATTTTAGTGATACCTGATTATTACACAAGTGAGTCGTTTTAAACCAGACATTCGTAAACTGTATGACTTTGGGTGCATTTTTAGCAGTGGACTAGTTAGACTATTGCTATTGCGCTTCTGGTACACCTTAGCTCTGCTATATTTTCTGGTTACTACTTGAACATTGTTGAATTTTCGGTTGTTGTTGGATTTTAAATTTATATGGACTTGACCTTTGCTTTAACCTATTCTGATTAATTGATTTGCGGTTTATCTGATTGATCTTGATCTGTAAGCTATTATAAACTTTACTATTGCTGGTATAATTGTACTTCTACAACCAATTGTGAACTTTAGCCTGGTTGTAACTGGCATTGCTGTTTACTTGTGTACTTGCTATCGATAATTCCTTTCCAGCTTTGAATTCTGTGCGAGTGAACAAATAGTTGATAGTTCGTGAGTGTTGACCGGGAACTGAATATACTTTTGATCGAGCACAACCGAACTTTACGTGGAAAGACTTAACCGCCAATAGTGAACATGGATGTGAATCGGCTATTGAGTGACGAGTTAACCTACGAACTCCAACTCCGAGGACAAACAGTGCCGGGCACAGTGATGCCTAAGCGATGCTTACTACGACAGGTCATTCATTCGAATACCCCGTTACAATCTGTGACATGGATGGATCCTACCTTGGATATAGAGATATGCCAGAATAAACTCACTGATTTAGTGGAATCGATTCAACACTTCAACCACGACAATGCAGATAACGAATATTCACGCATTTTCACAAGGCTAAAACACGTTCAAGGAAGATTGAACTTTATTGACACCACTGATGAATCACAATCACAATTGGTCAGTCAGCTGAAAGGAGCTACAGCTAGAGCCTTGGATACGTTACAGGAAGTTCATAAGGGCAGCCTTCAACAACCGTCTTCGCAGCAAGACGGGAGATCTCTCTTGGACCTGGAGGTCCCGCCTTCCCCTGGGATGTCCCCTATTCAGCCCCAGCGAGCAGCAGGAGTCCAACCATCGCTTGTTGACATCGGAGAAGACATCCGTCCACCGTCCACTGGTGCAGTCTCACGAGCTCACACACCTGAAAGAAATTCTATATTAGATCGAGTTATAAATGACACCAGGAGGACATGCAGAGAGATACTACAGGAGATACCGATTATACCGACCTCTCAGGCATCACCACAACCTGAGAGATTGACACCGGACCGTTGGGCAAACTCCACCCGAAGAGTATCTTTTCCGGCAAATACATCGTCAAGAAACCCCCTCAGAGCGTTGGCACAAGGCAATTACAGACCTGAACCCGAAACCCGATTTACATCAGCACCACCTGTTCCCCTGTACAAGTGGACCATTTCATTTGATGGCACTACCAGTGTCACCGATTTCATCGATGAGGTGGAAAGACTGGCAGAGTCACGCAAAGTACCACTAGGACAGGTGTTCGACTCGGTATACGAACTTCTGAGGAAAGACGCCCGGGACTGGTTCATCCCCCGTAGAAGAACGTTTCGAAACTGGGACGACTTCAAATTCCAATTGAAAGAAGCTTTCCTACCAGTAAATTACGAAGAAAACCTGTTGGAGGAAATAAAAAGGCGAATGCAGGGCCCGGATGAAAAACTTCTGCTCTATGTTACGAGAATGCAGAATCTGTTCCAGAAATTATCCTGCAACCGACCGTCCGAAGAGGAACAGATTCGTCTGATTAGACAGAGATTACTACCATCTCTGCAACAAGCCCTGGCCTTCCAAGAAACTAGGACTTATGATGAGCTCCTACAGAGGGGAAAAGTGTTTGAACTGGTTCAATGGCAGATGAACCAATACACCAGGCCACCCTCCAAACCGGGCCTCATTGCTGAACCTCACCTGACTTACAACCCCAGCAGCGAAACCGCTATCAGGCCAATTGCTCGCTGGACACCGACAACCGAATCCAGGCATCGACTGCTGCAGTGAACCCGAAACCTGCAGAATTGGCACGGACACAGACACCGAGGGGAGAACAACCCCGACCGAACCAGGCGACTGAACCACCACTTGTGACCTCAAGATCAACATCGACAAGCACTGCTCGACCATCGTCGACCGCCAACCGTCGAGTTGAGACCTCTGTAACTCCGGACCGAACCGAACGACAGAACGAAAGGAGAGTCTCTTTCCAGACTCAATGTTTCCGCTGTGGTGGATATGGCCACATGCGCCGGGAGTGTCGCAGACCACCGAAACTGTTCTGTTCCCGGTGCCAGAGGAAGAATATTCTCTCCAGAGACTGTCCGTGCTCGGAAAACTAAATGGAGGTATGGAAGGGGGGTCGGCCATATCTCCGGGGACATTGACTCCGCTGTCACCTTCTATCTGTAATGAAAACCGTCCGTTAGTAGAGATTCATATAGCTAGTAAATCTTTCCGAGCACTAATAGATACCGGAGCCACCAAGAGCTTTTGCAGCCAGAAAGTGGCAGGACACTTGGAAGAGAGAGGAATAAAAGGAGAGCCTACAGGCAATGAATTTGTAGTGATAGCCAATGGCAAGACCACCGTCACACCTAAACGCTACACCACTTTAGCCAGGATAGACGATTATACCCTGGCCGACCTAAAATTCCTACTAATTCCTGACCTACCAGTGGACGTCATACTCGGAATGGACATACTCTCGAACTACAACTTTAGCATTGATCTGAAAACCGCAGAATGCTATCTAGAAGGCCGACCGATCTCCAAACCGACTCCTGTCAACGAACCAATCCCTGAGGTGCATCTCGCCGGTGAACATCTTCTGGAACTGACCTGTGAACAACAAAAGAAATTAGATGAATTTCTTGCAAGGGAACTCAAAGAATTTGAGAAACTAAAGGGTACTACTGATTTGATCGAACACAAAATCAAACTAAAACCGGATACTGAACCAATCAAACAACGATACCGTCCTCAGAACCCAAAAATGCAGGACATTTTCAACCAAGAAGTAGACCGAATGTTGGCTGAGGGAATTATAGAACCCTCCAAATCACCGTGGAGTTCACCTGTTGTACTGGTCAGAAAGAAAGATGGAACATACCGTTTTTGTATCGATTTCCGTGCAGTTAATCAGGCCTCCGTTAAAGATGCATACCCGTTACCATATATTTCCGGAATCTTGGATAAACTTCGCAAAGCCAAATACATCTCAACACTGGACCTAAAACAGGGATATTGGCAGATACCACTAGCGAAGGAGAGCCGCCCTATTACTGCATTCACCGTTCCCGGAAGAGGGCTGTTTCAGTTCACCGTAATGCCTTTTGGTCTACATGCAAGCCCAGCAACATTCCAAAGATTTTTAGACAAAGTGATTGGCCCAGAGATGGAACCTGACGCATTTGCTTACCTCGATGACCTCGTAATACTAGGTGAAACTTTTGAAGAACATCTTGAAAACCTGAGAGAGGTATTCCGTCGACTAAGAGAAGCCAATCTCCGTCTGAACCCAGATAAGTGTGAATTCGTTCGAAAATCTTTGAAGTATCTCGGACATGTAGTCACCTCTGATGGCATCTGCACCGATCCTGACAAGGTTTCTTCCGTGGTGGCTTTTCCAGTACCGAAAACCGTCCGAGAACTGCGCCGATTTCTTGGAGTTGCCAGCTGGTACCGTCGTTTCATCGAAAACTTCTCCGATGTGGTTTCTCCATTAACTCGGCTACTGCAGAAGAAACACCGTTGGCAGTGGGGAGAGGACCAGCAGAAAGCCTTCGAACTTCTGAAACAAAAACTCACCGAATCACCAATACTGGCCTGTCCGGATTTCACCAAGCCGTTTGTTTTACAAACAGACGCCAGTGACATGGGCCTGGAGGAGCCCTGACACAGTGATAGATGGAGATGAGAGAGTAATCGCCTATGTAAGCCGTACATTAAACCCAGCAGAGAAAAATTACTCAGTCTCAGAAAAGGAATGCCTAGCCATAGTGTTTTCAATAGAAAAACTGCGGCCATACCTGGAGGGATTCCATTTCACTGTTATTTCCGACCACATGAGCCTGAAATGGTTAAATTCCATCAAATCACCGTCCGGAAGAATCGCTAGATGGGCCGTCTTTCTCCAGCAATTCGACTTCGAAGTCCAATACCGAAAAGGATCCATGAACAAAGTTGCTGACAGTCTGTCCCGGAACCCGTTACCTTCCTTGGATTCTGTGTGTTTAACCGAGGTAGAAACACCCCGTTGCAAATGGTATAACAAGAAGCTACAGGAGGTGGAAAAAGCCCCAGCAAATTTCCCTGATTACTCCGTAGAAAAGGGAAAATTATTCCGACATTTCTGGGACTCATCCGACTTTACTGAAGATGGAACCGGCCAACCCTGGAAGCTCTGTGTACCTACCGAACAACGAGACGAAGTACTGAAAGAAAATCACGATTCCGAATTAGCCGGCCACATGGGGATTGCCAAAACCATTTCCAGGATAGCCCGGAACTACTACTGGCCAGGGATGTTTAGAGACATTTCAAAATACGTAAGAAACTGCTCTTCGTGCCAAAAGTACAAAGTTTCGCAACAGAAGACTCCTGGGAAGATGCAACCCCATCGAATGGCGGATGCGCCGTTCAAAGAAGTATCCATCGACATTGTTGGGCCACTGCCACGATCTAAAAAGGGAAACTCCTACATCGTGGTAATGCAAGACCGGTTCACAAAAGTGGGTAGAATGCCGTCCGTTGCGGAAAGCTACCGCCAAAACAGTTTACTCTGCCCTCTACGAACAAGTGATCCTGAAGTATGGTTGTCCGAAACTGGTAATATCTGACAATGGGGTACAATTTGACAGTCGGCTATTCAAGAACAGTCTTCGAGAGCTGAACATCGCCCACCGTTTTACTCCTCCTTACACACCGCAATGTAACCCAGTGGAAAGGGCCAACCGTACACTGAAAACAATGATAGCTCAATTCTGTGAAACCGACCAAAGAAACTGGGATGAAAAGATAGGAGAGCTTACATTTGCAATTAACACTGCCAAACAAGAGTCTACCGGATTCACACCTGCGTATTTGAATTATGGAAGGGAACTAGAAGTCCCAAGGGCGATTTATTCGGCAAACCCCCATAAGGAAGAAACAGGCAATGAATCCAGCAGTCAGGAAGGAAAAATAAAAGACATGACTCACCGTACTGAACAGATCAAACATCTCCAGGAGGCCTATGAGTTTGTCCGTACTAGGTTGTACCGTGCTTTTGATCAGCAAGCTCATAGTTATAATCTTCGCCGTAGGGATGTCCGTTATTATGTGGGAGATAGAGTTCTGCGCCGTGATCGTCCTCTATCGTCCGCCGTCGACAATTTCGCTGCCAAGCTCGCGCCAAAATTTGTCGGTCCGTATAATGTGGTAAAAGTGGTTTCCCCGTCGTGTACGACCTGAAAGATGAAAGGGGTAAGAGAGTGTCAAACATACATATTAAAGATCTTAAACCATACCATGAATAAAACTTGAATACTTACATAATAACTGTTCCGGTAATTGTGTTTAAATACTGTAAACCATATCATGATTAAAGCTTAAATACCAATATAACAACCGTTCCTTAATTGTGTTTAATTACTGTTATAATAATCTGTCAACTTACCGCTTCCGATCCGCTGGTACCGTCAGGGCTTCCCATCCATTATATTGCTAACCCATATTTTTTTTTTTTTAAATCACAGGTCACTAAACCATGTCCGAACAAGAACCCGCCAACAAGACCAGCTCACCGTCTACTTCTGGCAACACCACCATAGGGACCCGTCCGGCAAGAACAAAGATGGGGAAACCGCCAAATCCAGCCGTGGAGCAGCTCCTATGGAAGTAGACACCCTGGAAGAACCCAGGGAAATAATCAAAAAAATCTCGTCCTTTCCATCCCATAGACCCCGAAATAACTTACCTTCCAGAGTCCGTACTGTTGGTACCATGGGCCCAATGTATACCTGGAACTCCGTCCTGGATGTGCTGGAAATGTGGCCAAGGGGAACACAGCCGAACCAACTGCAAGGGAACACCGTCCTATTCTGTAGCCGTTGTGGTTTGCTGGGCACCCTCTCCCGGAATTGTCCCTGT
>JACDNR010000204.1:0-44026 GCA_013421045.1 Propylea japonica | reverse complement strand
ACGATATAAGATCAAGAAATTCTGATATCCTATATTGATTACCGCATATGTATCTCGCTCTTTGTCTTTGATGTCTATTCCTTGCATACAGAGATCAAACAAAATAATCACCCTGAGGAAAACCAAGTACCGACATTTCCGCTTCTAGCAATCTGACATCCTGATTCTACTAGTTGGAAATTGTTGAAACACCTCCAACTAGAATGTCGCTAATGAAAGCGCGTAATAGGATATCCATTTCATCCTATATTCAGGGCTCCAGGCCAAATAACTCGTATATTAGTGCGATTAGCGTAACGTTAATTAGATTATTTGATTATTTGTGGATAAAGTGATAATCTCGTTTTTCGATTGACTTCACTCACATAGTATTTCAAGTTGTTGACGTGAAATTCTTGATGACGTAATGCTTATTGATTTATTCTTTTCATTTTGTTCAACGACGCTCCAGCATTCGCCAGCCGTCGCGTCGCGTCGTCGGAAACATAGTTTAGACTCTGAACTCTCGAAAAAAGTAACTTTCTCGCTACGCTAAAATGTTTGCCACTTTTGATAGTTTCATAGAAAAAACCATCGATTACTTCGATCTATTTTTGATTTATTGAGTTGTCATTCATTCATTTCATCTTTCTCGTTTTCCACATTCAGCAAGAATGACTGGAAATACATTCGGAAATCTGTTTTGGTTTTCGGTAATCCTAGCCCAATGTTCATCACCTCAACCATAGAATTCATTTCGATAATTCATCTTATAATCACATAGCATTATGTCCATAGATCATGACTATAAATACTAAAAAATTTCGGTATTTTTAATCTTATTCTGAGAGTATCCAAAATAAACCATTAGTGTGAAGGAGACTGCCATTCATTTTTTATTTAGAATCAAATTCTGTAAAATGGATATTATGTTGTTGCCATTTGAAATCTCGAAATATTTAAATTTAAGTTTCACAATTTTGGAGCAAAATCTCCGAAGAACTTTACGACGTCTCAGAATACCGAATGTACCATATAAATGCATGGATTCTCTACGATGACACTGCTGAGTTTAATTTCGTTTGCATAGTAAATGATCGAGATATTGCATTTCCGGATTGGCATTGCAGATTTCAAGAATTTGCGCATAACTTGTCAACAGTGCATGGCAGGGAATTTTTTTCTAGTAGATTATACTACGGAATTGTTATTGATTCGAAACATAAATAAAAATATAGGAAGTTTCATTTGAAATCAGAAAGTAGATATGCGTTTGAGATAGACGTGGCAATACTGTCGACTTGAAAATATTTTAGGCAAAAAGTTTCTTTATCCTCAAGACTCTACCTGAATTCTCACAACGAAATATTCATTAATTCTCCAGAAAACGTCTAAGAGACCAACTTAAAAGGAAAAGCCTGTATGTTATACCGCAATGCCAAGGTAGTTCATATAATGCAGTTTTTGAGAATGATTTTTTCATTATCAGGTTTTGATTCAGTTAGATGAGCCCTGTTAGGTTTTTTGAGTCTCGATTTCCGTTCTTACATTTTACTTATTTCTTATTCTTCAAACTTCTTCAGATAACCCTTTAACATATTGTTTCACATTGTTTATTGTTTGTGCAGATTTGGTCCGACCCGTAGTTTGTTGGGGTTCTGTACTATTGTATCCAATTGCTCTGGCCTCTCCAAAATTTCTTGGTATAGCCATATCGCTTAAAAAATTGAGATATATTCTCAATTTCCTCAATTTTATCTTCTTGAAGACTTGAAAAGAAAATATTTTCATATAGACCACTGGGGACTCGAAGAAATACGATTAGAACTTGCATTCTTGATCTAATTCTCATTTCTGTATAAAATTAGAAGTAGCCGAAAGTTAAAATGTATAAAAATGCTCTCTCAGAGAAGACTAAAATTGAAAAAAAATTGGAAAAAGATATGTAATTCTTGAGCGAATGTTCATTTTAAAAAAGATGGAAAAGGCGAGAACAATTGAACAAAATACTATCGAACCCCCCCAACCTAAAATTAGTCAAACCGAACCAGCACAGACAATTACCAATGTAACATATATCTATCTAATAAGTTCAAGTGCCATCTGAAATGATGAGAAGGACTGAAAATAAGTACATTGTGAGAACAGCATTCAAAACACAAGATACTATCAGGGTTAATTCAACTAAAGTGAAACCTGATAATGAAAATCAACTGAAAACTGCAAATATCGAGTACCTTCTGAGTATGGTGGAACCTTTATTAGTGAAGCTGAACGTCCTTCAAATGATCGAATCAAAGCTTGTTTGGAATTAGTGACTATAACTAAGTCAATTGATCTCAAAACAATCTGGGCTCCAATTTTTCGACTGATTCAATCAAAAATAGATGAAGTCTTCAGTGTTCGTTTGATAAACATTGTCAAAATGAAAAGTTGCGAAAGTTAAGTTTGAAAAGTTTACCTAGCGACAGCTTTCGCATGCTGGCCAAAACGTTAAAAACAAGTGGTGAAAATGATTAAATTAGTACAAAGAATGTCACACTAAATTTTCCTTTATAAAGAAATCAATGTCAACAATGCATATTCTGGAAACAATAAAAATTTCTTGAGAAATATTATCTTGATAAAATCCTTGTGTCGAAAACCCCGCAGACAATGTAAGTGCTCATTAAATTCGCATCAATTCACGAACGTATAGAATTGAAAATCTTCAAGTATTGAAAACTCTTCAGCTGTCACATTCGGTTATCGACAATATGATCCAATAGCTCGACGAATAATGCCTCTCACCTGACATATCCCAGGGTAATCTCAAATAGCTTTTCGCTTCTCCTTCGAGAGTTTTCCGTCAGGGAATATAGAAAGTATTCGGTTTGGAAAGATAGGAGCAAACGATATTACACATAAATACTTCAGTTCGCTTTGAAAGGTGTGAATCCATATTCGATACACTGACATATGTGATAGGTACAACATCAGCCATTATCGTCTACGATCAGAGGTTATACACTATTTAGAAATGGAAGTGAATAATTATTTACATTTATGCCATATTGAACTTGTTATTATTGATACTATGACATGGGTCGTCATCAATTTGAATGAAGTTCTTCTTCTACTTGTGTAAGTTAAATAATACAATAAATCAAATTAGGGTGGAAGCTAAAGTGATTAACACCTTGAGTGCATGGATACTTTCAGTAAGCGAATTCGGTTCCTAGATTTACACTATGGTTATTATTACCGAACTATAATTGAATGCTGATATTTTGGTATAGCCTTCAAACATTCAATAAATATAGATTGAATATTTGAGAAGAAAAAAATTTCCTCGAAGCTACATATTTTATAGTCATCGATATACCTCCGTAGATATTGACTCTCAGTATGATAGTCATTGACATAATTTCAACTGACTCCTGCATCAATTTGGGTATGATATCATCCTACTTTCTGTCACTCGTACATATTCATTATATGAGTCAATGAGACATTCATACTAAAATAGTAGAGAAATAAGAAGGTTAAGACGATTTTATATCATATTAACAACGAAGTAACAGAAATTATTAGTGATCTTCACAAACCAATGTATACCATTGGTGCTATCTAGGGTTTTTTCATCTGCTCTGCTCTACCATTTTCAGATTGTTTTATTTCTATTTAGGTCAAGTTCAATTTCCTCAGGTTATCAACCTGAAAACGTCCTCATTAGATATTTGGCGTGAGATTTTGCAGTAGTGTCATAAGTGTATAATTGAGTGAAATTACCTAAGAATAGCGACTGCACATAATTAATTGCGTAGGTATATTTTACGATTTGTTTCTTTTTCATATTCTTTGAAGGTTTTCTATTGGTTGGAAGATTCCAAGGAATATTTCATTGATGTAAGTAATGATTCATTTATTTAGGTTGAAGCCTTTGTCAATCACTGTTCGATGTGATATTATTGACACAGTTATTACCATATGGTTCAAACTCGATATAAGTATTAATCATTGAAAGGTTTACTTACATCAACTAAATATTCCTTAGAACCTTCCAAACATAAAAAACTTCCAACGAATATGAAACATAAAAAAATCGAAAAAAATATTCACTTGTATGCAGTCGCTATCTCTCTAGCATACGCTCTTATTGGCACTACTGCAAAATCTCACGCCATATATCTAATGATGCCGTTTTTTAGGATGATAACCTGAGGAAATAGAACTTGACCCAAATAGAAATAAAACATAGGTAGAAACAGATGAAAAAACCTTAGATAGAACCAATAGTTTATTCTATCGGTATGAATATATGCGTGTCAATCACTATCAGGGTGTCAACAACTGAACCTCTCACCCTACTTCGTTTACTATCACAATTTTTATTGAATGCTTTACAGTGACCGAATATTGTAGAACAACTTCGTTTTGAAAATGGAAAAAAAAAACCAGCTGTGCAACAACGTTTTTGAGTCTTTGTGGGTTTATGAGTTTAATATTGGTGATTTTTATCGATTAATATTATCCTCTGCTATTATTATTTATAACTTTAAACACATCTTCATTGAAGTCATTGAACTTTACTATGTCGATGAAACAATTGGAAAGTCATTTTGATTGAATAATTTTCATTACAGTTCAGGACGTCAAACTGCCACCTATTCAATGGAGCCTAGCTTCATAATGATGAGAATTTCAACTAATTATATCACTAGAGGTCAAATAAAATCAGGAAAATTTTTTTTCGCACATAAATATTTTCAGAAAATTGTTCTCACAGTATTCATGACATAGCAAAAATTTTCGGATTTCATTTGACCGCGTGTGAATTTAGTTTAATACAGGTCAAAAAAATTTTCTGTATAAATTGCGGTTGGATACCCAAAAATTAAAAAAATCTCTTAAATTAATGAAAAGGTGATTTGTCAAATCTGGCGTTTCGATTGGTTAAAAGTTACATATGTGTTATCTTCATTGGAATAGCGAGAATTCATTCTCGGTTCAAATATCCACCTCAATTGGTGAACCGTATATTTCCTCAACATCCACGAACAGTTATCAATCATTCGTGCGAATGGAGATCTGTAGGTCTGCGCTACTCAAATAGCATTATAACAGAACAGCTTGAAAAATGATATTGCTGCTATGAATTGTAGAGGTATTAACAAAAGATCCATGGTAGACATTATGGAGAGATCCAGTGTGGATTTTATTGATACATAAAATTGTGAAAGCGAATATTTCTCTCCGTACTCTATATCGAAAAATTATGATTACGCATCGTGAATTCAATTCGCTGAAAGATTTTCGGGGATTGGTTATTTGATATTTCTTTTATGATGTGTGAATTCAAATCTTATTCAGTATTAAAATCTTGATGCTCTCTTCATTTTCGTCATAAATGCAGGCTAGGAAAGTGAATTATAACTACAGAAAAATGTATAAAGCATATCCCAAAATGTTTTCCAAACAGTCGATATCTGGACTATGTGGCAAAGTGAAAAGTTCGAACAGAAAGTATTTAAAAGAGTATCAAGACCTCACTTGAATTAGTCGTGATTACCACTTCTAAAAATAGAACCCGAGATACTTTTTTATTACTTATATCGTTTTTCCTTCAAACTAGTTTCCAGTGGAAGGAAAATATGTTAGGCGGAGTTTGTCCATTTGACACAACCTCAACCTTCAAAAATATTAACTATGAAGTGCTGTCCATCGACCATTTCACGATTTATGGTGAAATGTTTTTCCAGAATATTCCATAATGACAATAAAAACATCAACACGAAAGATACTTTGAAACATATTGAAACAATAGATAATTGAAAAAAAAACTTAATTGAATACAGTGTCATTTTAAAACAAAGTAGATATTACAAAATTAATAAGCATTAGATTTAATGTTACAATGAACGTTAAATGAGAAAAAATGTTTTAACAAATTTCCTTTCACTGGGGAATCGTTCGAAGGGAAAAATAAAAGATCCATAAAAAAAGTATCCGGGATCCGGGATTTAGTTTTTAGGGTGAGTTATCAGGAACAAGATTTAAACGACGGATTATGTTCAATACTAGTTGGTACGAACAGTGCAACTAGCAACTAGGATGTATCAGCTTCCAGAACACATTCGAAGAAAATTTCATTGCAATGTTTCGGCAAAATCTTTAAGAGGTGTATTGTTTTCCTTAACTCTATTTTAAAACGGACGTAGATCTCAAAATATTTTACTCAATAACCCCAATAATTTTTCAGTTTTCTGTTTATCCTTTAGAGGGACCCCTTTTTCGAAGCACCCTATATAAGTTCATTGTTTTTTATCGACGTTTTGACCTGTGAGAGCCTTTTGCTCATATTTCACAAAGGTGGAGATTTTTCATTAAGGATGCAAACATCATTTTGCTTATGTTGTTTGTTGTGCTGATCAAGTGACAATGTCTTTTTCCCTTATCATCGAACTCTATCCTAATTACAGCGAATCAAAGGCTAACAAATAGCACTATAAAATAACATGGTTAAAAAATAGGACCTTTTTACCTGATTTTCATTTAAGGTTGAAAACATCATTTTGCTTGTGTGGTTTGTTGTGCTGATCAAGTGACAGTGTCTTTTTCCCTTATCATCGATCTCTACCCTAATTACAGCAGATCAAAGGCTATCAGATAGCACTATAAAATAACATGGTTAAAAAAATAGGACCTTTTTACCTGATACTGCATCACCTCCAAAATGATCATCAGTTTATGCGCATCCAAGTTCTTCTGGGATTTTGAACTGATGTTTCATTCTTCCAACTGGTGTTGGTTTTTGACCAAATCAGTTTAATTTCTAAAATGACTTCAGTTTTTTATAACAACAACATAATCTGAGAGTTTAGTAGAGGTAAACAATTTAACTCTAAAGATAACGGGAGGTGAATAATTATCCTCCGTCTGCGTTGGTAGCGATTCAAATTATATTCTGTATTTCTTCGAAACTAAATTATGTCGATTTTCTGATTCGTTACCTTAAATTCAAATCCAAACGTTTCGTCCTTGTCACCCACAAAAGTCATGTCCCATTTTTCTCCAAATTCGCTTCCATTTCCAGTTCAGTGCTTTCGGAAAGTATTCAGGCAAATATAAGGGTAGGAATAAGTCATTGTGGAAATGGATTGGAGAGGTATTTTCGAAAAAAACCCATCTTGAACATTATGGATAGTTGCAGTTTCATTTTAATCCACACAAAAAAATCTGAATATTTCTTCCGTCCGTTTTATCGGAAAATTGTCATTACACAGCGAGAATTAAATTCGGGGGATACCAAATATATTTTAGCAGTAAAATATTCAGGGTTTTGTCATCTGATATTTCTTGTGATGCTACGAACTCGCATCGTATTTGAAATCGAATGCTTACTCACTACGGCTTTTTTCATGAAGAAATTGTCTGGAGGTCAAATTATATTTTGAATACAAAATATAATTTGATGCATAAACTCCTTCCTAATAAAAAAATTCCAATGTCAGGTGACATATAAAAGAAATAATTGGTGATAAGAGATTTTTCCTAATATTCTCTAGTTTATTGAAGTTTTGTGGAAATTATAATATGTTTATTTTCTATCGATATCATTTTTTTATATTCAGAATTGTTGGTTGGTAAAATATTTTTTTATAATTCATTATAATTTCGTTGCTAGTTCATCTAAACCAATAAAATTACATATTCAATATTTTTTCCACTGATTTTGAGTAATGAATGGTCGCCATTAACAGAAATGCGAATGATGATGACCACTACTGTAGCTCACCATCATGCATCGAAGGAGGAAGAAACCGCAGATAAAGTTAATTCGTTATGTGAGTTAATACTTCATCTAGGATTGAAAGTATGAAAACCAAGAAACAAGTACAGAGAAGTAATTTCTTGGACTAAATTAAAGAAATCAAATTGAGAGCCATCAGGAGACTCGAGGCAAGGCGATATAATTCCATCTTAATTTAGTATCGGAGTCCAGTCCTAAATTTTTAGCGGATGAATTTCGTGATTTTTCAGGTTCCTTCTGAAATCAGCCGTAATTCGTACCTGCATTATCTGCTATCGAAAAACTTCGATTATTTCCTTTTTTACGATTTTTTTCGGCTATTTGCTCGTGTTGGCTGATTCCTTTTACACTTTATTTTAGTGAGTAACAGAAATGAGTCATTATAACGTATAAGCAGTTGAATAAGTTAAATTAATGGTCTTGCTTGTTATGCTTATTCCTAGTGAAAGATTAATGATTCAAATTCGAATATCCTTTAAAACATTGAATCCTTTTTAATTATATAATCCGTTTCTCTGTTGAAATCATCGATCATACTTAAAAATTTAGAGTTCTGAAATATTATTTTCGAAAACTTGATGAATGACTTCAAAATTCCTGAAATTTCCTGGTGTGTTCAGAAATAAAAAAATAGATATGTGAACAAATAGGACGATACCCAGGGACGTAATTTCTCTCAATATGAACAGATGTGTAGAAGAAGCAAATTTTTCTTCGGATACTTTTTAGTCTTCAACTGAAGTTTGTTAAATCTGACAACAAAAATTCATTTTTTCTGCAAGGGGTTAGCATACTTCTGAACAATGTTTATTTCCCTCTATGAATTTAATCGTGAAATTACCAAAACACGTATATTAATAGGTACTACAGTTGAAAAAAAGTCATTCACATAATTTTGCTACTCTGGTCATCATAGCAGTGTTTGGAACATGAATTTCACCAATTAGTTCAATATTCAATTATCTAGGAATAAATTACATATGGCTCCCATTAACGCTCATAATGATGTCGGAGCTTTCGTCAATTAAAGGGTTATATGAAATTGATGATTAAATTATTACTTCATTATTGGCAACTATGTTTGAATTCTATTGGTTTTATCAATCCTATCAATTCGCTCAGTAATGAGTTAGAATTGTAGCATGAACGAAGGTGTGATTATATTATATTCGAAGGTTCAGTTCATTGATCACATTTAACCTCTAGATAAAATAGTCCCAACTGAAAATTCAACAATAAATTCCATAAATTTAATAGTCTACAGGGATTTTACAACCCTTATTTGGCAGTTTTGAGGTAATGCGTAGGTACTCGAAATATTTAAAAAATCAGCGATTTTTTGTTGTTCATCGTACCTTAAAAAATCGACCGTAAAAACGATACATGCAAAAACAAACAATTTAAAAACTTGAAATGTTCAAGGTAGGTTTAAGATTTGAACGGGTAATGAGAACTCGCTCATAGGTAGAATGAAAGAAATAGCGAGCAGGATAATCTAAGTTGATTTATTGTTTTCCTAATATGAACAAGAGCGCAAACGTTTCAGAATCCACTTTCAAAAAAAATCTCGAAAAAGCGAAATGAATCATAAAATTCAATTCAGATCCGTAATTCGAACCTATATATTATGTAGGACCCCAGCACTGAATTTTTAATTATAACCCTCAAATTATACTTTACAGGAGCTTGATATTGTCGGTGATTCGTACCCAAGGTTTCGGTCTCGTCGATTAATAAAATGCAATCGTCTAGGGGTGAAATGTAGTTATCGTATGAATAAGCATTTGAAGACTAAAGCCGTATCGCCGAACTGTTTTGTCCACACACTCCGGTAAATTCTGCCAGTTATTTTGCTGTCGTTCGCGATTTAGCACGTCTCTTAGCAGTGGCGTCCGCAGTTTCAGTTCTAAGTAAAAAAGAAACGAGACGCTAATAGCAAATTACCGCCGATTCTCGACGAACTCCCCACACACAGTCGGTATGGCACTACAACCGATGGACCGTCATTCCAAAATTAAGTTTCGGCAGATATTTGTACCGACGATACGTACCGACGGTTTTTCGCCCACCATCGTTTTTCGGCGCTCTTGTCGGGACGGTTCTTATCGAACAGTGCAACTAGCAACTAGGATGTATCAGCTTCCAGAACACATTCGAAGAAAATTTCATTGCAATGTTTCGGCAAAATCTTTAAAGAGGTGTATTGTTTTCCTTAACTCTATTTTCAAAACGGACGTAGATCTCAAAATATTTTACTCAATCAACCCCAATAATTTTTCAGTTTTCTGTTTATCCTTTAGAGGGACCCCTTTTTTCGAAGCACCCTATATAAGTTCATTGTTTTTATCGACGTTTTGACCTGTGAGAAGCCTTTTGCTCATATTTCACAAAGATGGTGATTTTTCATTTAAGGATGCAAACATCATTTTGCTTATGTTGGTTTGTTTGTTGTGCTGATCAAGTGACAATGTCTTTTTCCCTTATCATCGAACTCTATCCTAATTACAGCGAATCAAAGGCTAACAAATAGCACTTTAAAATAACATGGTTAAAAAAATAGGACCTTTTTACCTGATTTTTCATTTAAGGTTGAAAACATCATTTTGCTTGTGTTGGTTTGTTGTGCTGATCAAGTGACAGTGTCTTTTTCCCTTATCATCGATCTCTACCCTAATTACAGCAGATCAAAGGCTATCAGATAGCACTATAAAATAACATGGTTAAAAAAATAGGACCTTTTTACCTGATACTGCATCACCTCCAAAATGATCATCAGTTTATGCGCATCCAAGTTCTTCTGGGATTTTGAACTGATGTTCATTCTTCCAACTGGTGTTGGTTTTTGACCAAATCAGTTTAATTTCTAAAATGACTTCAGTTTTTTATAACAACAACATAATCTGAGAGTTTAGTAGAGGTAAACAATTTAACTCTAAAGATAACGGGAGGTGAATAATTATCCTCCGTCTGCGTTGGTAGCGATTCAAATTATATTCTGTATTTCTTTCGAACTAAATTATGTCGATTTTCTGATTCGTTACCTTAAATTCAAATCCAAACGTTTCGTCCTTTGTCACCCACAAAAGTCATGTCCCATTTTTCTCCAAATTCGCTTCCATTTCCAGTTCAGTGCTTTCGGAAAGTATTCAGGCAAATATAAGGGTAGGAATAAGTCATTGTGGAAATGGATTGGAGAGGTATTTTCGAAAAAACCCATCTTGAACATTATGGATAGTTGCAGTTTCATTTTAATCCACACAAAAAAATCTGAATATTTCTTTCCGTCCGTTTTATCGAAAAATTGTCATTACACAGCGAGAATTAAATTCGGGGGACCGGGGATACCAATATAAATTTAGCAGTAAAATATTCAGGGTTTTGTCATCTGATATTTCTTCTGTGATGCTACGAACTCGCATCGTATTTGAAATCGAATGCTTTACTCACTACGGCTTTTTTCATGAAGAAATTGTCTGGAGGTCAATTATATTTTGAATACAAAATATAATTTTTGCATAAAACTCCTTCCTAATAAAAAAATTCCAATGTCAGGTGACATATAAAAGAAATAATTGGTGATAAGAGATTTTTTCCTAATATTCTCTAGTTTATTGAAGTTTTGTGGAAATTATAATATGTTTATTTTCTATCGATATCTTTTTTTTATATTCAGAATTGTTGGTTGGTAAAATATTTTTTTATAATTCATTATAATTTCGTTGCTAGTTCATCTAAACCAATAAAATTACATATTCAATATTTTTTCACTGATTTTGAGTAATGAATGGTCGCCATTAACAGAAATGCGAATGATGATGACCACTACTGTAGCTCACCATCATGCATCGAAGGAAGAAGAAACCGCAGATAAAGTTAATTCGTTATGTGAGTTAATACTTCATCTAGGATTGAAAGTATGAAAACCAAGAAACAAGTACAGAGAAGTATTTTCTTGGACTAAATTAAAGAAATCAAATTGAGAGCCATCAGGAGACTCGAGGCAAGGCGATATAATTCCATCTTAATTTAGTATCGGAGTCCAGTCCTAAATTTTTAGCGGATGAATTTCGTGATTTTCAGGTTCCTTCTGAAATCAGCCGTAATTCGTACCTGCATTATCTGCTATCGAAAAACTTCGATTATTTCCTTTTTTACGATTTTTTTCGGCTATTTGCTCGTGTTGGCTGATTCCTTTTACACTTTATTTTAGTGAGTAACAGAAATGAGTCATTATAACGTATAAGCAGTTGAATAAGTTAAATTAATGGTCTTGCTTGTTATGCTTATTTCCTAGTGAAAGATTAATGATTCAAATTCGAATATCCTTTAAAACATTGAATCTTTTTAATTATATAATCCGTTTCTCTGTTGAAATCATCGATCATACTTGAAAATTTAGAGTTCTGAAATATTATTTTCGAAAACTTGATGAATGACTTCAAAATTCCTGAAATTTCCTGTGTGTTCAGAAATAAAAAAATAGATATGTGAACAAATAGGACGATACCCAGGGACGTAATTTCTCTCAATATGAACAGATGTGTAGAAGAAGAAGCAAATTTTTCTTCGGATACTTTTTAGTCTTCAACTGAAGTTTGTTAAATCTGACAACAAAAATTCATTTTTCTGCAAGGGGTTAGCATACTTCTGAACAATGTTTATTTCCCTCTATGAATTTTAATCGTGAAATTACCAAAACACGTATATTAATAGGTACTACAGTTGAAAAAAAGTCATTCACATAATTTGCTACTCTGGTCATCATAGCAGTGTTTGGAACATGAATTTCACCAATTAGTTCAAATTCAATTATCTAGGAATAATTTACATATGGCTCCCATTAACGCTCATAATGATGTCGGAGCTTTCGTCAATTAAAGGGTTATATGAAATTGATGATTAAATTATTACTTCATTATTGGCAACTATGTTTGAATTCTATTGGTTTTATCAATCCTATCAATTCGCTCAGTAATGAGTTAGAATTGTAGCATGAACGAAGGTGTGATTATATTATATTCGAAGGTTCAGTTCAATTCATCACATTTAACCTCTAGATAAAATAGTCCCAACTGAAAATTCAACAATAAATTCCATAAATTTAATAGTCTACAGGGATTTTACAACCCTTATTTGGCAGTTTTGAGGTAATGCGTAGGTACTCGAAATATTTAAAAAAATCAGCGATTTTTTGTTGTTCATCGTACCTTAAAAAATCGACCGTAAAAACGATACATGCAAAAACAAACAATTAAAAACTTGAAATGTTCAAGGTAGGTTAAGATTTGAACGGGTAATGAGAACTCGCTCATAGGTAGAATGAAAGAAATAGCGAGCAGGATAATCTAAGTTGATTTATTGTTTTCCTAATATGAACAAGAGCGCAAACGTTTCAGAATCCACTTTCAAAAAAAATCTCGAAAAAGCGAAATGAATCATAAAATTCAATTCAGATCCGTAATTCGAACCTATATATTATGTAGGACCCCAGCACTGAATTTTTAATTTAAACCCTCAAATTATACTTACAGGAGCTGATATTGTCGGTGATTCGTACCCAAGGTTTCGGTCTCGTCGATTAATAAAATGCAATCGTCTAGGGGTGAAATGTGAATGTAGTATCGTATGAATAAGCATTTGAAGACTAAAGCCGTATCGCCGAACTGTTTTGTCACACACTCCGGTAAATTCTGCCAGTTATTTTGCTGTCGTTCGCGATTTAGCACGTCTCTTAGCAGTGGCGTCCGCAGTTTCAGTTCTAAGTAAAAAAGAAACGAGACGCTAATAGCAAATTACCGCCGATTCTCGACGAACTCCCCACACACAGTCGGTATGGCACTACAACCGATGGACCGTCATTCCAAAAATTAAGTTTCGGCAGATATTTGTACCGACGATACGTACCGACGGTTTTTCGCCCAAACACATCGTTTTTCGGCGCTCTTGTCGGGACGGTTCTTATCGCCGCGATATAAGAATAATTATAATAATTTTCCAACAGAAATCTTTTTAGGCATATCAGATTCAAACCGACCGGAGATGTTTCGAAAATTTGAAGGAATACAAGGGAAATAAATCATTGACAATAATTCAGAATTAATAATCGAAATTCAAATAAGATAATCGAGTCATAAACCTACTCTGAAAATTTCGAGGTTATGGCTCTTTTCCTTCGTTTATGAAGACGGCGAGAATTTGTTTTGGAATGATCTTCCAATAAAATGATATGGTCGAAATTCAGTACAAATGTGCTGGCCAGTATTCTGTTAAAAATATCAAGTTCGTCAAAGATCTGATCTGTAATTTCCTTAATATTGAAAAATTATTGAAACGAAGTTCGAAGGAAGCTAGTGGGGTACTGTGACTGAGGATGGCCATTTTCATCAGGTTGTCCAAAGAAATCCAAAACATCTGAAGAGGTAATTGACAATGATCAGAAGGTACCTTAGCAAGAAAATAATCATTATTATTATCATCATCACCTGAACTACCTGATTCGTCGTAATGTCATTTTTACCTATCACACCTGTTAGATTAGATTAGATTAGAGGAGGGGCGACAGATCAAATCCGACCTGCGAGCACCTTGACCTTAAGATCTATTGTGCATCCCTGCGCTGTTTACCAGTCAGGCAGCAAAGTCTCAATGAACTTCACCACCTTTGGGGGCCACATCCATTACTTGTTAGGCTTTAGGAACCAGGAACCAAGATGCCGTAGCCGTTTCTGGTGAACAGCTTCACACTCGCATAGCAGGTGTCTGGCTGTCTCGGTGGCTTCCTGACAGAAGCGACATGTATTATTCGGGCGCTTTCCCATGTTTTTTAAGTGATACCTCACGGGACAGTGCCCAGTGAGAGAGCGCCCGTCAGTTTCCTCAGTTCCAATTTGCTGAGTGAGAGAACTTTCTTGGTCCAGCTCGTCGAGTAAGAGAGAAGTACCCTAGCTTGCTTTGACCATCGGTCATCACACCTGTTACATGTCATCTGATAACTGTCAAATGTCGTAAGACTGACCACGACCAAGATATTGATAGATTTGAAAATTCTACTTGGAACTGAAAGAGATTCGAACCTGCTCGTGCAATTGTGGAAAAGATGAGCTAGCCGTTTGAAAACTAGGACATCCGAGCTGTTATTTAATTGCGAATCGGTAGGTATTTATAGCGCCTGGCCTCGCCAAGTCTTGCCAATTCTCAAGGTGAATCATCGAAATGATTGTTATGATTAAAAATTTGTACTGAAAGAATACACTTTAACGTTATTATTCATTAATATGTTAAACAATTCAGATGTTCATGATTTCTTTGGACAACCTGATGGACATGGCAGTCAGATTATCGAGTGATGTTGAATGTTTGCTTTCAATGAGATGATTTCCCATGGACGGAAGTGGGTTTATTTTTAAAATAAATAATTTTATTTTATTTTTATTTATATCAAACATAATTATTGTTGAAAAATTGAGAATTGTACATACTGTATCATCGTTTATATTTATTTTTGTCATCTATGTCTTATTTCAGTTAACCTGATGATGGTCTAGAACCGAAATCGATTGTCTAAGTATATGATTAATACGATTAGTGTGTCTTATTTTCCTAATCAATTGATATTTCATTTCTTATCAATTCAAAAATGTTAGTGTTGAGTGTGAAATCAGCACTAACTGAGGAGTATCAATATTTAGGTTCACGAAGTCCTTATAGGCCATAAATAATCTCTGAATATTGAATATAATTCTAGAATTAGTGCTTCCGACTTTCTGTTGACTTCACAGAACCCATACACGTCAACCAGTTGTATCCTGATGTTCAAAAACAGCAATCGTAATAAAGAATCTCTTGAATCGCCAAATGAAATATGTCAACTGACAGATTAACAGTGTAAATTGACAAAAAAAATCTGTCTATTGACAGATCAAATTTTCTAATTGACAGATTTTTATTTCATCGCAGTGGCATCTATACGCCGTCGTATTATTCATTTTTCTTGAAGTCCCATCAAATTCGGTAAGCGCAGGAAATTTGCTACAAGATGAGACTCTATGGGCAGAAAAAACTCTTATCGCGGGCGTGGTAAGGAAATAAATGTCACAATTCTGAAGTTAACAAAATTAGTCCATTTTTCCAGTGCTTTTTTCGATTGATTTTTTTCAAGTGAAAATTCATCAGGTATTTCAGAAAACGAAATATTAGATGATGAATATTATTGAGCATAGTGTTTTTTTCTGCGTAATCACCTCCTGAAGTTTGTCTCACTTAAACACTAATACCCTGCAAATTTCTATTAAGGAGCAAACGATATTGTAGGAATCTTTTTGTTTTCCTAACCAAGTATTTCGCAATATAAAAGTGCGAAGTGAAAATGTAACGTCAAAAAAGTTTCACACAAGAATTTCAACTGGAAATTCTTTTAGCACGTTGATGTATTTTCGCTTGCACATCGGCTATCTGCCTTTTTCCAGCCCTTAGGGATTTTTTGTCAGCGGTACCCTTTTGAAGATTGCTTTTCTATTCAATCGTATATTTCACTGCCTCGTTTCGAGTGGATGTTCGCCCTGATCACAAATCGTATTTCTTGAAAGGATACGTGATTTAATCTGTTATTTTGCGCAATACATCCCAAACGCTTAGCAATAGATCGCCGATTGCTAACCATCTCTTAACCAAGCTGGATTTCGATAGTTTTTATTGAATAAGTTTTTAATTTGAGTGCAGCATTACAATTATTCTTAGAACATACTAACGTTTCGTCAGTGGTTATATTTTCCAACATTCAAATAACAACGCAATAATAACTATTATTGACCAATTTTTGAGGAGGATCGAGGGTTATCAAGGAAAACCATTTACAATATAGGCGACCAGTTTCGATTTTATTCTGAAATCTTCTTCGGGCTAAGAATTATTGTGGTTTTCAGGTTACCGCATGAAAATTCAGACGCACAGTGACAACTAGTTATTTCTTGATCGTTCGTGATTGATGTTTTGTTGGCGTTTTTGTGTTCCTGTTACGAACAAAGTTGAAATAGACGTAAATATTAATTTTTTTTGCAGAACAAGAAATCTTTATTTCTTGAGAAACCTATGGGCCTTTGCATCCTACAATAAGAAGTTTTATGCGTTTAATGATAATAATAATACCGTAAAAATAATTTATTTACAGCATCGAAATAATTACACGCTAAGTCAAAATCCAGCAAAATTATGCAGTTGTGCAAATGGTCACAAATTGAATTCATCTATTGAATATACAGTGCTCAAATATAGAAATTCGTTTACGGTGTTCTTGAACTTTTTTCCTGTTGATGTATTGAATCTTTCTGGTAATTCGTTATATAATTATACAGGGTGAGTCTTTGAGTTGTACATATATTTTAACCGTATATTCTTGGGGTCGAAAGAAACACTTTTTTCCTCTACCATTTTTCCCGATTCGGCCTAAATAAGAAGATATAGCCCTTTTTTGTTTTCAGAATGAGCTATGCCGCCACTGGTAAACTAACCACTGAATTTTTGCAAGTACGTGATATAGCATTCAAACCTTCGAAATAAGCTATTGTATCAAAGAAACGAGTAGATATACCATTCGAAATTTTCAAATAAGCTGCTGTATTAATGAAAGAAATATGAACTTTTTTTTTAATACCAGTTGTACCTATATTTTCTAATGCAATGATTGATTCATCCAAAATTTTGCTAGTGATGAAAAGCAGAATAATCTCTTCTTGATGTATACTTCATTTTTGATTATATCGGATTAACTTTTAAACCACCTATTTTAGCTATAGCATTCATTTCCAATATCTCTTGAAATCTTCCGAAATCAAAACAACTTAACCATAACACGCATGACATTTCACGTTCATAAACACCACTTGGGCGATTAAATTTCAAGGGGTGTCCGCATGGTAAAGTCACAGACACGACACTAGATTCTTTGACATCGGTGTTCTGTGGTCAGTTTGTTTTTCAAAATCATACGACTTCATGAATAATAACTTATTAAGGTCATTTTAGTAGTAATAAATATGATGAATAAATGAGAAATGAATATATTCTAACGTAATGTGAATTTGGATCAACGTATGTCAAAGCTCAACGAAACAAAATTGCAATAGGTACTTCGAAAGTGGTGTGGAAATTTGCTTGAATAGATAAGGATTTACACTGAAGAAGTATAGAGGTGAGCTTATTCATTGTAACCCAATTTTTAAAGAAAATCCGCCAGTTCTCTTACCATTCATCATTACAGATAACAAATTCTCGAATTATTCTTGAAATTTGTCAAAGTGACCACAGGAAAAATTGAATTCTGTGAATATTTCCGACAGAGTTGCATTCAGCCAAAGTACCCAATTTTTCGAATTTTTAAGATTTTTTCTTTTTTTCAACATCGAATTACTCGGAATTTTGTAGTCGGGAAAGATTAATCATATTCATGAAAAACTATGTTTCAAAAATCATTTCATTTGAAGGAATCGTTTGCGAGATATTACTGAAAATTTATGCTTTTCATGGATTTTCAACAGCCTGTATCTTTTTAACCAGGCCGAATCGGAAAAAATGGTAGAGGAAAAAAGTGTTTCTTTTGACCTCAGGAATCTACGGTTAAAATATATGTACAAGTCAAAGACTCACCCTGTATATATTAATTGCTCTTTTCTGGTTGACAAACAGCTCCCGCATATGTGGTGAAGTACACCGAAGTAGGATACCATAAGAAGCAACATAATGAAACTTGGCAAAGTAAGTTGTTAATGCTGCCTCTTCAGTTTAGGCTTTTCTCACTGTTGATATGGTATAGATTACCACTAACAATTTTTTTTCATGATATCAAGGTGTGGTTTCCATGACAGATCTCCGTACAATTTACTCCTAGTAAATGGTATTTTCTTTCATGCTTTTAAGGAGAAGTTGTTGCGTTTTGGATTTATTCACAGACAAGGAATGATTTTTGAACCAATTGGGACATACTAAAATATTGAATAGATGTCTGTTCGCAGATGAAGTCCAATTTTCTCGTGATGGTGTTTTAAATTCTAGAAATGTCATCATATGTGTGCAACAAATAATCCATTTCTCACAAGACAGTCTCGTTCTCAACATACATTTTCTGTGGACGTATGGTGCGGTGCTTATGACAATAAAATAATAAGACCCTATTTTCTACCTGCGCTTTTAACTGGCGAAGTATACCTGGAATTTTCAGGAAATTTGCTCCATGGTGAGAATGTGAACACTGTTGGCATGTACTTTCAGCTTGATGGTGCATCGCCACATAGGCTAATCATCCTCTTTAATTAACAATTTCGGTAATTCATGGATTGGTCGAGGAGGCCCTCATAATTGGCCCTCAAAATCCCCTGATTTCAATCCCGTGGATTATTATATCTGGAGTTACATGAAATTGTTAGCTTATTCCTCTGTAATCCATATCCGGGATCAGCTGGACAGAAAATGAAAAACAATCCGAATGTGATTCGGAAAGCAGTTCGAGATATTCTGAAACAAGCAAGAAAATGTTCAGATCGAAATGGGGGACCTACCTTTTGAGCCGTTTCTGTAGTTATTTTTCTTATCATTTTGTTATTATGTTCATTTTTAATCGTTTCAAAATATACGATATCAACCTAGTGCCACTCAATTCTCAATAAATAAAAACTGAAATGGTATACAACAGCTATACAGGGTGTCCCATAATTAGACCGACAAACTTCTAGTGGACATTATAGATCATATATTTAGACAGATTCGACCCAAATCATGTATTGCAAAATTGCTTCGATAAGGAGCTAGTGCCCTTTGAAGATGACGTCCTGTCCACACTTTTCGCCACATATTGGCAAAACGGAGTCACATAAAGTGCTGAAAGTTTACACATTGGCTAATATCAAAAATACACATCGACTATATTGAGTGCATTTCTCTTATGTCAAGCACAATCGTATCATTTGGGGGGGGTCAATATAAGCTAAATACCTACCAACTTTAGAGGTGGATTCAACATGAATGCAAATAATTGATATCGAAATTTTTGGCGAGAAAAGATGAACTTGTTTGATCGAATTTATTTTTATCTTCAACCTAACCATTATCAATTGGAAATAAATTCAAAACAAAAGTGAACATTGAGTACTTAGTGAAAAGAGAGAAAATTTCAAATCTATTTTTTTCAGAAATAGTGAAAATTTCAAATCTATTTTTTCAGAAATGGTGCATCTGAGCGTTATTATATAAGAGCATCCTTTTTCAAGAAAAAACATCAGATTTTATGAATATGATGAAAAACTCGCGAAATAATGAAAGTTAAAAAAGTTTCAACTAAAAATACCCTTCGACCCCCCCAAATGATACGATTGTGCTTGACATGAAAGAAATGCACTCAATCTAATCGATGCGTATTTTTTATATTAGCCAATGTGTAAACTTTCATCACTTTATGTGTCTCCGTTTTGCCAATATGTGGCAAAAAGTGTGGACAGGACGTCATCATCAAAGGGCACTAGCTCTTTAACGAAGCAATTTTGCATTATATGATTTGGGTCGAATATGTCTAAAATACGATCTATAATGTCCACTAGAAGTTTGTCGGTCTAATTACGGGACACCCTGTATAAAAGGAAACAAATGTTAAAATAAATTACAAAGTTATGTTGAAATAATTATTGATTCAATATTTTCGATAATAATTCATTGTAAAAAATCACTTCAAACTACTTTCAGGTAACAAAGTTCTTAAAACTTCACTTTCACGTTGAAAATTTGTGTGTTAAAACTGTCTGCGCAGATATTGAAAGTACACGCCTCAGTTTAGTTTTTAGTGGTGTTTTCGAATATTGAAACAGATTTTCAAAATTCAGATTTACAGGGTGTGGGTTCGAGGATTCAAACGATTCATAATTTTTTGTTAACGTGGCTCTGGATATTTGTGACTGTTATTGCATGTTATATTTGGGCTCTCAATTAGGGATATATTGGCCAAATATGGAGAAAATATACCGACTGGTTAGTTTGATATGGCCCCAGAAATAAACGGGCAGAATTCATAAAACACCCTGTATCTCGGCTACGAAGACAGTAAGACCCAATGAATGGGGTATCTCCAGAACCTCCTTGATGCTACCTACGCACCTGTGAAGTATTTCCTTCTTCCAATGAATCACCTTATACCTTATACTGACCATTATAAGAGCTGAATAAATTAACTAATTTTTTTCTTCCTCTGAATTCTTCTAATAGATCTATGTTTAAGTCTCCTCATAGATATATGAGGAAACTTTTGTTTCATATACAGGGTGTCCCGAAAACAATGGATAAGCCTGAAACTATAGATAGACACTGTCGAGGTTTAACTTATTTCAAATTTTGACCACGGTTTCCGAGATATTCATGGTTTTCGTATTTTTAGAAAATTTCCAAGTGCGATTAGTTTTTCTAGTGCCATTTAAACAAATGGAGATGTATTTCGATATGGTTTTTTTAAATTTCACATGAGATAGTTCAGCTATCGGAAACAAAGAATTAAATTCATCAAACTAGTGTTAACAGTTAAAAACTCGTGAATTACAAAGAAAAATTGAAAACTAAATGAAATTTCCTTCAAGTTTGATGAGCTACAGTGTAAAAAAAATGTAGGACGCCCCTGGTACACATCATCTTAAAAACTTGCTCAATTATTGCAGATTCCAAAAAGGTATCATAAGCTCAGGCATTCTGTAGTTTTTCATTCTCGTAACTACTTGATTGCCAAATAGTCGAAAACTTCTAATGACAATAATTTTGAAACTGACTGTGAACGAATTTTCATAAAAGTGTTGTCATTGTTCTAGTGTTCTACTGATACTTTTTGAAATTTTTTTACTGTTATATTTGAATTGACTAGCTTTATGATTTGGATATTGTAATAATAAAATGTTTACTGACTGTGAATGAGTGTCAACAAAAGTGTTATTATTGTTCTATGCAAGCAGGGTTTAATTTTTTATGAATAAATTTAAGCTATGAATGACTGAACTCATTGTTTGATTTCGAATTCTTTATTCATTTCCAATGAATAAGTAATTGGCACTACTTCGTATTATTTTTTCCATCGAATAGTAATTTGGTAATAATTCGTTTTATTTTATTTGCAATGAATATGCCACATAGGTACCTCTATTGTAGCAACACAAGTTTAAGTTGATATTTTCCTTTTAACACTGTACAGAATGTAAGAAAATAAGAAATTATGTCAAATACAATTAGGTCCGGTAAGGGTTTCGAGGTACAGGGTGTTGATTGCAAATAATTCCATATTTCTATTCAACCAGAGAAACGATACGCTACTGCTTTTTTCAAAATAAAAATAATTTTCGTAATTTTCCACTAGATTCCAACAAAAATGGCCTCCGGACTTTAAGACATCAGCTCAGAATAACGATTACAACAAGGACAGTTTTTCGAAATTTTTCGACTATTTGGTTATCAAGTAGAATGAAAAACTACAGAATGCCTAGGCTTATGATACCTTTTTGGAATCTACAATAACTGAGCAAGTTTTTAAGATGATGTGAACCAGGGGCGTCCTACATTTTTTTTACACTGTAGCTCATCAAACTTGAAGGAAATTTCATTTAGTTTTAAATTTTTCTTTGTAATTCACGAGTTGTTAACTTTTTACACTAGTTTGATGAATTTAATTCTATGTTTCCGATAGCTGAACTATCTCATGTGAAATTAAAAAAAACCATATCGAAATACATCTTCATTTGTTTAAATGGCACTAGAAAAACTAATCGCACTTGGAAATTTTCTAAACATACGAAAACCATGATTATCTCGAAAACCGTGGAATTTTCATTAAGGTCAAAATTTGAAATAAGTTAGACCTCGACGGTGTCTATCTATAGTTGCAGGCTTATCCATTGTTTTCGGGACACCCTGTATATTTTAAGTAAAATTGTGCTGTTTAGAACCTGGTCCAATTTATTCAAAAAATCATCTAGAATTGCTTTGTAGGATCTATATATACAAAAAATCAACTGTTTTTCGTCGGTTATTTCTACTCCTGCTATTTCGGTTGTGAGTTCTCTTCTGAAAGCATTCAGGTCTTTTATGTTTCTATATTGTATTGCGCATTTATATTCACTTTTTCATTTATTTTTGCGAGGACTTAAAGTCTTTACTCGTCGCTATCTTGACATCATTAAAAACATTATTCATTCAGCTATCACAACTCTTTTAAGAAGCGTCGAATTACAAATTTCATCACCCTCAATTGTTGATACTTAAATGAATAACGTGACGCGGAGTCTGTGAGACTCCGGCATTCATCAAGACTGTTCTCTAAAAAATGCAGGTTTTCCAGCGGAATCAAAATCAAAATATGAATATTCCAACATAGTATTTAAATCTTTATTCAATGAATGCATTCAAAAAAGTATAAAAACCTTTTTTGAATGAGTCAAAACTTTCCAACAAAAAGAGACAAAGTCCCAAAGGTATTTGTCTTATGAAGAGAAAATTTACGAAAAATAAAGAGATGTAGGATAAGGGTGTCAGTTCCGTGACGAACTGAAAATTTTTATTTAAAATTAAAATTGTGAAAAACAACAAGTACTTATTCGAGAGGATTTCATGTTTCCTTATTTCTACCGACGCGTCGGAGCAGTTGAGTCAGCACTTGCACTTGCTTGATTATTGCAAACAAATTGCTTTTGTTAATCTAAATTCCACATACGTTTTTTTATGTACAAATGAAGCAATATTTTCCAGTTCCAGTTTTTTTTATTTTCAGTATTCTCCATATTACGTCATGGTCAGTATTAATAATTGAATTCCCTTCTAAGTCTTCTTCACTGATGTAACTTTTTATCTTTACCAATCATCGTAGACATGTTTCTTCAAAATTGCCTTATAGACTCCGAAGACTATATTATGTATTATGTATGTGAATTGCCTGACAAACTTGACCCTTTCAGTGGAAACAGTATACAAAGAGTTAGAAAGGTACTGCAAATCACATCATTGATGGCTGTTCGTTGTTTTAGATATAACGACGTAAATGTAACGCAGAGAGTTAGAGACTCCGCGTCACCTGTTAAGAATTAAGTCAATCTAAATTGGAAAAATCTTACCGACCAAAAAAACTTTTATTATACATTGTTTGATTAAAGGCCGGAAGTTGAATGCAGATAGTATCTTTAGCGACAGAAACTAATTACAACTTGGTGCATCTCAAGGTATTGTATTCAGAATTCAGAAGGAGAATTCTTGAAAAAACTCAGAATTGGACCCTCTGCTTTCACATTGCAGTCTTGTCTAATTTAGTGCAAACAAAACCCCCTTTCGAAATAGTCAAATAAAACTCGTCAATGACGAAGTCTAATTGCTGAAGCCCAAATTAAACTATTGCAGACTCAAATTACGTAACGTAAACGAACGACAAAACCATGTTTCTCTGGGATCCCGAATTTCTGTTTTGTTTTTGCTCTTGGGGTTAAAAAACAATGCGACTCGGCTTTTGCGTATTTGAGCTGAAACAATTCAATCTCAGTTGATCGAATGGAGTTTTCTAGGAATTCATTTTAATAATAGATGACATGGTTTCTTCTCTTGGATAAGACTATGTTTCTACACAGTTCGAAAAATCTATTTTTTGAACACTCTAATTAAACGATTGCTATAACGTTCTGCTCAAATGTCTGTAATTTCTGAAATTTGGTCCGAAAACAGTCTCAAACAATAGAATCTGACTCTCTAATGACGAATCTATGCTCAAATTCAATTCTGACCGTGAGGCCGTCGTCCGGCCGTAGGCACGATAACTTTCTAAGAGATTGCCCTAGAGACTTGAGATTTTCAGGGTGAGTTCGGTTCCCAAATTCCGCAGTTGATTTTGTCAACCAACCAATTCGTATAGAATGTTACATAAGATAGGGCCATTCAATATTTTTGTTCCTCAATATCTAATACAAAACGAAACCACAGGCCACAGTGATAACAGAACCTTAAAAATTTGAATTGGAATATTGAAAAAAAAAATTTTATATTTACATACATAATATATCCGATTCAAGTGAAATTTATTTTGTAAATAAATATCGATTTATAAATATTCAAGCAAAATTTAAAGAATATCGCATCATCTGAACCATAAAATGAATTTTCCTTTAATTATTGATTATCTGCTTATTTCATTTTTTGAATAATTTCCAGAAGATAATTGCGTTGCACTGAGATTTTGCATTCATGTACTTATCATGTTTCTCAAGTCCTATAGAAAATTTTAAGGTGATAGCATTAATGCTCCACCAATGAACGAGCTCTCAAAAGCACTTCCTCAGGGCTTCCATGAAATTTACTTTCGCATTCAAAGCTTCTCCAAACTACGTACAGTTTGGGCGGAAACTAAATGAATAAATGAAAAACATTTCTTACGAAAATTATTCAACTCATTTTTAACTATATACATTTTTCGTTTTCTCCAAGGAAATGCCTCATGACCAAATAATTTCGATCTAATTTTTAATTTCACGATGGATCGTGCACAATATTTTAATACATGCTGGTACATCGTACACACTGGGTTTATTGTACTCCAGGAATTATCTCTTGTAGATCAACTGACCAGTGTCTGAATTAACTCAAAAACGAAACATTTCCTGCATTTCAAGAAAAAAGTTAGTTACCACAAAATGGTAAGCACCTCCACATTATGATAAAAAGTTATAGATTTTCTACAACGAATTTTCCAAATCGATGGATTTGCCATAGAGAATTTATGTAGTTTATGTAGTTATCTTGAATCACGTGTTTACGTCAGAACATCTACATCATAGACAAACTGAAAAATTAGATGAACCACTCGTATATTCCGCGCCATCTGTCGGAGGAGGAGACTAATCACGAAAAAATTATTTTCAATTTGAGAGTTAGATGTCATTGCATTCATGGAAATCCTATCGAGAAAATAGTAGGTATGTAAAATCATTATTATCAAAAAACCTTTGAATTGTCAACTGACACAAGGAGTGGTTTGACACGTTCTTTTTGAAATTTAATAAATTTCGATATGCCTGCAAGAGTGAAGACGTGCTGTGTTATTGGATGTGAAAATCGAGATGCAAGAAGGTAATTATAAAATATATATGTATATTCTGTTACCTATAAGAATTAAGATACTCGTAGTTTTCAAAAAAGTTTTTCATGTATTGAATAAGTTTAGTAGGTAAATACTCATATTTTGTATTATTGAATTCATTATTGTTAGTTTTCGAAAATGTTTTCAATGCAATTATTAGTTTATGATTAGATATTTATAAAATAAATCCGTATTTTCAATTGGTGATACCTATTTCAGTTAATAAATTTTTATTCTATCCAGAATTTGATTATTGATCCTCACTTCTCGATTCCGAAAGAAAATCAGATGAAAGTTCGTTGCAGGTATTATTTTCATGAGAATAAATTTTCTCACTCATCGATAGCTTGCACGAATCCATTTCTGATATCCTTTTGGAAATTGAATTTCAAAAAACTTTCTGCCTGTATGGGAGTACCTACCTATTCAAAATGTGCACTACAGAATTCTTTTTGCAGCAGCTATACGATACAGATTCCTTTTTCAATTGAGGTTTTTTCACGAATTAGTAATGTTGTACAAAAACAGATGGCGTTGAAGCTTGTTCTACTAGTGTCTCATCTATTCTCCGTTTAGTTAGTCTATGATCTACATCCTTGCAGTTATCAAGAAAATTATTGATTAATGTGTATTTTTGGACCTAACGAAGGCCTTTGAGTCGGTTCTCCATGAGATCCTTTCGAAAAAACTGGAGATTCTGGGAATTAAAAGGAGCGCACTCGATTGGTTCGAATCATACTTGAAAGATCGAGCACAGAAGATAGTAGTCGAATCAGTGGCGTAACTAAGCCATGGGGCCCCCCCGCCAGCTGATTGCCGATGATTGACAACCCGTACAGCGGAGGGCGCTTCGCGCCCTCCGGCGCCCCCCTGAACTGCTGCGCCCCCTGCACGGCGGGGCCGCGGGGGTCTTATTTACGCCACTGAGTCGAATATGAAGGTGTAAACTACTTCTCGGAGCTGGTCTACTTACTCGAAGTGGGAATCGGTCAGGAGGGCATTCTCGGCCTACTCTTATTCTTGGTTTTCGTGAATGATGCAGAGAGGATTGTGAAAGACTTGAGATGTAGTTTGGTGAACTTCGCCGAACAAAACCAATTTGCTGACTCGAGAGAAGAACCAGGAACTTCTAACACGAACACTCCAACTGTGTAGAGACCGCCTGATTGACTGGTTCAAAAGTAATTACCTCACCTTGAACGCAGCAAAAACTAGTGCAATTTTTTTTAAACCAATAAAACCTACAGAAATTCACCAAAAGAAATTCAGATTGCAAATGAAACTATAAAGATAGTTTCGTCAACTAGATTTTTAGGCTTAACCATAGACCAAAACATTCAGTGGAATCTGCATATTGAGGAACTGAGGGGAAGATTGAACTCTGTTATTTATTCTTTGCGAGTATTGAACCCTCACTCTGACCAAGATACTTTAAAAACTGTGTTTTTTCGAACTTTCGAGCAACACTAAGATTTGGAATAATTTTCTGGGGAAATAGAGGGGAAGCCAAAGAACTATTCATAGTGCAAAAACGCACTCTTTGAATCATTTTTAATCTGAAACCCTTAGAATCTTGTAGAAATCGCTTCCGAGAAAACAGAATACTTACCTTGACAGGTCTCTACTTATATGAATTAATTATATTTTTCTTCAAGAGCAAGAACTCGATTCGTCACCTAGAATCACGAAGCGAAAAGAATTTAAACTACAATTACCCAAAACATCGATTGACTAAATTCGAGAAAGGATGCTTATATTCGGGTATATCAGCTTTTAACAAGTTGCCCCAAATAATAAAAGCAATAAATACCGAAAGACTATTTAAAAATCAGGTCAAGCAATTGTTACTGAATCAGGAGCCATATTCTGTGTCAGCGTACTTTGGATGCAATCTTGGTGAAAATGGATAGATATTTACCACCACTACTTTTAATATTAAATTGTTGTCTTGTATGTATCTTTTTCTTTGTATGACGTATTTCTTTTTCACAATCTTATATTGTAATTGATGAAATAAAGGGATCACTTACTTACTTATGTGAAGAGATCTCGGAAAGACTGACTCAAGAATTTGTTTAAAGGATGGCACTTTGTCAGGGGGTGAACGTAGCATTTTGAACATTTTATTCGATATAGTCCATTCTCATTATTCTGCAGAAAAAAACTTCTAACTTCTAAGAGTGACAAAACTCATTTCACGTTTCCACAGATTTTTTTAGACTTGAATCAGTATATAAGCCTTCGAAGTACCAACCACTTCCAATATTTATTATATTTTTTAAGACATACGGAATGTAAAATATAAATTAAGGAAGTTCAGATTATTTGCGGTTCTATCAGGAGTCTGTTTTCAACGAAAATGTGTACATCATATCAATTTTGAGCCAATTTAAAAATTTCATAAATATTTTTTTCATTGAGATATTCACTTGTTTCCATACTTTACCTCGTACTTGGTTTCATGCTTTATGCCAACTCTGTTTATCTGATGAGAAGAAGAAGAATACGTAATCGCCTTATTATTGGTGGAAACTTCCTTTAAAGGTTTCACAAATAAAAAGACGTTTACGATTTCACTCTTCTTTCGTATCTAATAATTAATGGAGGACACTGAAGGATATATGAAAATATGAACAGAAATACACAAGTGCATCTCGGAAAATTCAAGCGATTATGACTGTTTACCTGACTTGAAGTTGTAGAAAAAGTGGATCGAATGTTTCGTTCGATGAGAGCAAAAAAATATTTCATGAAATTTGTTGAATATTGCTTCATCTTGGGACATACACGTTGAATACTCATTTCCCGTTGAATCCCATTGGTATATACTAAATGAGCCAGAAAAGAGATAATTCAAAGCTGTTTCCATAATACGTTATTAATCCTAACGTGTATACTCAGCTTGAAAATATTTATGTATCAGATGCAGATATATCACTACATGTAATATTCACAATGCATATATTAAAATAGTGAATTATGTCCTGCTTTCATTAGGTTAGGGTCATACATATGTTGCTTTGATGATGTATCATAAATTGAATTCCTTCATTATAACGAGTATGCCAATCCATGTTTCATTACAGTATGTTGTACCGCTGAACAATAACGTAAAAACTGTTTTCGATCTATGAGCTCTTTGATAATAGTCGGAAGAGAGAAAAAGTCTTTCATTCGGAATTATATAGGTTTGGATATTCACATCGGGAATTACGATATTGCATCAGACAGATAATTTTGTCGTCCACTTGAACAAATGTTTATTCGAGAGATTCACGTGTGGCGTAACTGTCTGAATGAAGGACTTCATGCAAAAATTGAGTTTTGTGTCTTGTAATTAATCGAAGAACATTAACATACGTGGCAGATTGAAATGATAGGGTTCCTCTATAAAATTTGACCATTCTGCTTCTTTTTTTCACAAGCAACACAATTGTCTACATAAAAGAAATTCAACAGTTTATCTATTTTACTTGAATAATTTTTTTTAATTTTCGAATATGTCAACTCAAGGTTGCTGCTGACAAAAATGGACTCGATTTCAAACCAAAAACTAGCCTACAGTGCCTAAACTCTTTAACAAGTCTCTGCTAATAATCTTCCCAACATGAAAACATTAAATAATCTCTTTCTTTCTTTGAAAGAGCTATTTGTACAAAGGCTTTCGTTATAATTGCTCTGACACTAATTTTGTTGATTCGGAACTGAATCAGAAGCGGTACAATCAACTCAATCAACTTAGGACCCTTGAGTAATGAATCACTGGTACTGTTTTTTTTTGGTTACAGCATGATGAGCTCAGTAGTGTACATTTTCATTGAAATCATCATCTACTACTTCCTCTATTATTCCCTGATTGACCCAATCAGAAAGCCTCATAATCTGAAAATTTTCAAAAATCCATCAACCTTTTAAAATTTGAAAACACACTTCTTTCTGCCAAATCATAATTTGGCATTGAACACATATTAGAACACTCTCGCTACCATGGAAGGTTAACAACATACCTGCTTTCCTTATTCTATATGGTAGTTTCATGAAAGTTTTCTAAAGCTTTCATATCTAATATTTCTAGGCATTTTGATTCCACGGACTGTCGAATACCATAAATCAGATATGGGGTATTCAAAGCAAATATTTATAACAAAAGAATTTACATGATTCAAGAATTGTTTTCCCATAACTGTTAAACCAAAATGCTTATGAACTGCGAATAATGATTCACTAATATTCTCTACCTTGCCTGTTGAAAGTCTACCCAAAATATCAGCTCCTATCAAAAAATCAATTTCAGAGCAATGTCATTATTTTGAACCAGATCTGTTAGTACTATTTTTCTTCTCCTTAAATATTCAATTACTATATGATCCCTCAGGTTTGGAATATGATTACTAACTTTTGGTTGTTCTAATACCGAAATATCAGTGTGATACGATTCATTCAGAGCACGTTGTGTAATATAATACCTTTTTACTACTTTTGGATGATGTCTTGTGAAACAGATGAATAATATAAGGGAAAATTTACTAACGCAAAAATATTATTCAATTTCTGACAAAAAAAACAACCATTTTTTTTATGAGAAAACCTCTTTTCTGTTCTGAGGACATACTCTGAGCCTCAAAACAATATTGACTAGCAGGTCCTTGATCACAGAAAACGGAACCAATTTTATTATTTCAACTCGTTTCAAATTTAGAAATACCAGTATGAAAAGTTTATAATTTAAATTTCCTCGAAGAAACATTTTTTTTTCTTAAGGGGGAGGGTTTTGGGGGTTCAAACCTCCCCCCCGAAATGTTTCAGAGTTATTTTTTTATTTAATACTTGCTACAGAAAGCGACCCTCACAATTCCCGGCACCTATACAAAGTCAATTGCCAAAATGTCAAAACCCCCCCCGAAATTAATTCCTGGCTACGCCCTTGTGTCAGATGCCGATCTCGGTGTGCGAGCTCCTATTCAAAACAAGGTGCGCGACCTCTCGGCGATTAGAAATTGCTGTCTCGTCGCGGTCGCGTCGTTTTGGTTTGCGAGCGGCCTAAGATAAAAGATGAAAGATAACGGGTCATCTTCTTCCCCATGCAATCGTAAATGGTTAAAAAGATCTTAATGAAATGTCAATTAAAACTATTGTGATAAGAACACAACAAAGCCACGAATGAAGAAAAATGCAACTTAACTCACAGAACGAGAACCAATGTAGAGACAATACTCACGAAAACTCAATAAGTTAAAAATTCAAAAGAGATCAACACTTGCAAATTGTCAATAAGTTGAAATTTTCAAGACAGTGAATTAGTTTAAATCTTGTAAAAGTCGATGAGATAAAGCTATTCACCATTGTTAAATTTAGAGTTTTGTAGTTCGCGATATTCCAATGTATATAAATTTCCATTTCTTGCAAAACTTCCAGTCCTTTTTCATAAGCTCAATGATGCAACAATTTGCCGTTTTGTTTTTTATTGAAATAGTCAAAGATGCATTTCTCAAATCAATTATAAATTTCCCAACTTACAATCCTTCAAGTACCTGTATATCCTGAACTAATCACATTAGACCCCAAGTATGCGAGTAAGTTTGAATTGTTTTATCGGGAGGAACACAGAATGGCACAAATATGCAGTTGGTCCCATTATTGATTTTGAATGCGACGTCATGTGACCAAAAACAAATATGTACTTCATTGGGTAACACAATAACAAGAAAAGATGCAACATTTACTTTAATCTACACCCCAAAAATATAATTATCTACTACTGGCCAATTTTGATATATTACTCGTCTTAATCGTCATAGGAAACCACTATCTCTTGTGAACGTCGTCAAAACACTCTACTATCTTACGGTTAGGTACAATAAGCAGGTCGGTGCTCATATAGGAATTGATCTGAAATGACCCATTTTATTGTTCAATTTATGCTTTTTCAATATGCAATTGTCGGTGTTTTTCTCAGTTAGGTACCATATCATCAATTGAATCTAGATATACTGACGCAAAATGGTACAAGGATCTAATTTTTTTTGTAACATCGAAAACATTTTTGTAGTAAATATGCAGAATTCATATTAATCCTCTTATTTTAAATCGTAAATAAAAACCGAACTCTACAGTATCAGAATACCTACTCCCACAATATTCATTACACGATATATGTACGTAACTATCACCACCTCCTGCGAACATCGTCAAACCACTCTCTCCCTAATTTACGATTAAGTAAAATAACCAGGTGGGTGTTAATGAGAAGGTGTCTCCGAATAAATTCAAACTATCTAACCACTTACGCATAAGGAGAATTCCGGCCTTCGTGAAATTATTTCTCAAGCATGAACATAACATAAACACGAAGTAACACGGAAATTTGTGTCATAAAGTGCTTATGACTCAGAAGTTTCTGGTTAAGAACATCGTCTTGAATTTGAGTTGCAATCAAAGCTTCATTTCGAATGAAAGACGATCGTTTCTGTAGGAATGCTTACCTATTATGTTGGTACTGCCTCTGATCTAGGTGGAAGAAATTGTTGATTCCTAAATCCTAACATAACCTAACTATTAACAGGACAGGTACGATTCACATCGGAGCAGACTACCCACTTGAATAAAACGCACAATATTATTCTTCGTGCGAAATTAAAAAATGACGTGTGATCAACAATCATATTCGGGGAGCCAATCCCATTGAACTTATGACGAGGGTAATTGAATCATCTTCCTTCTAAGGAAAACCCCATCAAACCCAAGAAAGCAATGGATGATCTTTTGAACGAAGAATCTAATAAACGAATTTTGAGAAAGCCCTGAGTAGGAGCTTTCCAGCTCTTTGGTGGAGCAATAAAGTATTAGGTACCTCAAATTTTATATGCAGTTTGAGATTGATAACGAATATATAAATGCAGAATATTAGCACAATTGGAATTATATTCTAGAATTATTCAGAAAATAAAATATGTAAAAAATGAATCATTGAAAAAATTAAATTTTTTAGTTCTGACGATGCCATCCTCTTGAGATTTTACATTCAGTATATCAGTCTTGATTCACAAAAAGGATTTCATTTGAATCGGTTATTCTGTTATATTCCAGTTGAATTTTTTATGGTTCTGTTTACACAAAATTTTGCATAAGACTTTCTATGAGCATCCTGAATATGGCTGCAGCATTTCACTTCGATGGCTTTCGTTTTGTTCAGATATTGAGGACCAAAAATTTTGAATGACCAGATTTTATGGAACACCCTGTACGATTTCGCTGGTTAATTAACTCAACCGAGCCATTTGGGAACCGAACTCACCCTGAAAATTTCAATTGAATTGAATTTGACCACGAATGCCTCATCATGTAGTAGAACCCTATAGTTTGAGACCATTTTTGGCTCAAAATTCGAAAATTACAATTTTACAAAACGATAGAAGAAGGAAGAAGGAAGTCTACATATCTGGAGACATCTCACAAATAAATGGTGGTCTGAAATTCTCAAAATTCAGCCGCTTAAACTCTGCATCAGTAATCTGAAACCCACAGTACCAAATCTATTAGTACGAGAGCTAGCAACGTCAAAAAAACCAAGAATTTCAGGTAGGCCAGTTTTTTGATATGCTATCTCTCAGTCTCCCGGACGTCATACGGGCTATCTGGCTGGCGGTAGTGGTTGCGTTCATTAGTGCGCATCGTACCTGTACAGGTAAAATATCAATTTTTCAAATAATTTCAGAAAGTTTTTTTCTTTTTATGATTTTTATTGAAATTTTTGCAACATAAATTTGTTATTGCCAGGCATTTTTATTGTTGTTTAAACTGTGCCAGACATTAATTTTGAATAAAAAAAAATGTTTCTCGAAATATTTCAGTATGGCTGAAATTTTAATATAATGTTAGTACTTAAATATCTAAAAACTAATTTGCCAGATAGTAATTCGATTGTTAAACCTTCAGCCAGACCGATCTAGCAGTGATAAGTGATGTGGTATCACTTTGCTTGATCTAGAAATAGCTGTCGAATAAATTACAGAGAAAGGATTAAAAACTATTGAATTAATATTCGGATTAATACGGTATCGACATAATACTTTATGAATTATGAAGTATGAAAAAATAACAAAAATTGGATGATTGCATAAAAATGGAAGTAAGATTTTTTAATCCATAACTGTATCACAAAAATTTGAAGCATTTTGATAATCATCATCTTCATCACTGCTGTCATTTGAGGAGTGTAAAGTTTGTTTTTTACCTTTTGCTTGCTTGCGATCTTTTCCACAAAAAAACAAATTCGTTCGACATTTAAATTTGTTTCTATATGTACCACACTATCAATCTCAATAATTGCTTTAGGAGTCTCAATTTCTTGGATAATAACTTCTGTATCTGAATTTTAAGACGTATTATCTGGCAGTTTTTTGCCAACATCTACTGGAGTATTAGCCCGGGAGCCAGTGGTAGTTTTTGGTGACCAATTTTAACCCTGGCAATAATTTGTATATATGTAGCTTAATTTGTATTTGTCTTATAGCATAGTGACTGTCAGCTGGCGCACCAGTGGTGGGTTTGCCAACGGGAGCAACGAAAACACGTAAAAAAATATCGAGTTTCAGTCATTTTAACCCTGCTGAAATTTACAGAGATGGTAGTTTGTATAATTATTCGAATAAAAAAATCGTCCGCTGGCTGTACGTTGGTGAAAAACCCGTCCGCTGGACATGGAAACTTGTAAAAAAAAATTGAGTTTCAGTCATTTCAACCCTTCTGAAATTTACAGATATTTGATATCGGAGTTTAACTAGATGTGCTGGGAAGATCTACTGTTGACAAGAAATTAATTTCAGATAAATTTCGATATTTTGCCATAAGAACGGTAAAACTTCTGTTACAATTTTTGTGATATCCATCGGTGCCATTAATTTGCTCTGGTATCTGTATATTATCATATTTAAGTTTAAAAGTTACACGTATTTGTAAAACTTTTGTACACTTTTTTAATTTATCTTCAACAAAAGTTATTATTTTTCCCTTTCTGTATTTACAAAAAACACATTTAAATTTTTTACTCGACATTGTGAGACAATTGTATTAAAAACATTAAAAACAACTACAACGAATACGCCAATGTGACTGAACTGACGCCATCTTGAATACAAACACCTGCTTTCGTTTATCTCGCTTGCGTAACTAACACGAGATTGTCTGTACACGGAAAAAAGTAAATGCTTCTTTTAAACCAATACCTTTCAATTTAAGCTGATGTTAGATTTGTATATCCCCTAGAGGATATCTATTTCAATGAAGAATATCAAATTTTCAAAGCCTCAGCTTTCAATGTAGCAAATGATTTTTTCAATTCAAGGATATTCATATACACCTTCCAACACTAATCTACTACTCAAAATGAATAAAACGAATACTTAATTTTAGTATATGGGAATAGAATGAAGTATAGCATTGGATCATGTAGAATATTTGGTAGGATCATATTGAGAATATGACTCATCAAAAGAAAATCATCAATATTACATACAGAATTTGTAACGCTTATGTTGAGTATATGAATTCTTGAAGTAAATCTTTGTTTTTTTTTTGTTTTATTTGGCTTATGATTGATTTGAGTATATTGTTATATCCAAAAGATTCAAAAGAAACTTCGGAATGAGATGATTTTTTTTTAATTCAATATAATCAATAATTTGGAAATGAAGATACCAAGCTTAAATACAAATTACTTGATATATGAGTTGACATTTTGATTACGTTCATTTTGAATTGCTAATAAACTATATATTATCATGCATATTCTCAAATATTTTCCCCCGAAGGGAAGAATTATTCTATTAACCTTTTATTTTATTTTCATCTTGAAACTGAAAGGAAGAGAATGAAATTATTGAGTAGGTATACATATTGTTTTCCATTCAAAATCTGCGACCTTTGGCTTTATATATTTTTCATTATAATAAACTTAAGTAAGTTAAGGGTAACATGTTATGTTGTTGTTGAAGCCGGTGAAACGTTAAACCTCACTTTCGAAACCCTGAAGAAGCAATAAAATCATTGCGAAAGCTTGGTTGAGATAAAAGAGTAGTTATTTTTATTAATAATATTTAAATATGAATTTATGTGCTTTCGGTGTCTATAGCTTCGATAATAAATTGAAGTTGAGGGTTTAACGACTCATTAATAAAAATAACTACTCTTTTATCTCAACCAAACTTTCGCAATGATTTATTGCTTCTTTGGGGTTTCGAAAGTGAGGTTTAACGTTTCACCGGCTTCAACAACAACATAACATACTTACCCTTAACTTCAAATTTATTATAAATAAAAAATATAGCCAAGGTCAAGGATTTTTGAATGGAAAACATATCTACATATACCTACTCAATAATTTCATTCTCTTTCTTTCCGTTTCAAGATGAAAATAAAATAAAAGGTTAATAGAATAATTATTTCTCCCTTCGAGGGAAAATATTTCGAGAATTAGCATAATAATATATAGTTTATTAGCATTTCAGAATGAACGTAATCAAAATATCAACCCAAATATCAAGTAATTTGTATTTAAGCATAGTATCTTCATTTCCAAATGATTAATTATATTGAATTACCTTTAAACTTGAATTACAGATTCCTAATAACCCCAATCCTTCAGAACATCACCAATGTCCACCTGCGAAGTATCTGCATCATACCCTAAAAATGAAAAAAGAATGAACTGAACGTATCAAATTGAATATTACTTTTCTCCTCGATAATATCTACACCACTCAACGTGAGCGAAATCAAATTAATTTCCACGCGTCCGTTCCTACTTCGGTAACGAATAGAATGAGAAGATAGCTGTCCAAAGAATATGCAAGCATTGCAAGCCATATACTCCGTTTAAGACTCTACAGCCCGATTGGATCTCAGATCAGGTGAATCAGAGAAATTTTAACTTCAATCTGAGCTTCCGATCAGAAAAATATCATTATACTGAACATTCCATATTACATATAAAGAAGAATATTCGAGGTTTCATTCGAGTTGAAGTGTTTCATTTTCAAATGAAATAGTTTTCAGGTTAAATATGGGATGTTATGAATCGAATATGTGGAAACTCAGATCAAGTGAAATAATATACTCAGCATAAGTTGTTATAGCTTCAGACAAAGAGCACGCGATATTTGCCCTGAAAAACATTCATATTCCTGAATTGAGATAATCATTATTTGGAATGGAATAATGCTTCAAGTTCGAATAGAAAATATTTATTCAAAGTGAAAATTTATGTTGAGAAATCAATGTTCACATTTGAGCATTTCAGAATTTTTAATGCGAAACTTTTTTCATCAAATGAGAATGAAAACTCTTAAAACAAAGTGAAATTATAAGAATATTGAAATAATCCTTTTGAGAATTCACTTTTTTCTGTGTACTCTTTCAACATGCCCAATCACTCATCACTGAAGGTGCTGCAGGTTTAACAATCGAATTACTGTCTGGCAAATCAGTTTTGGGGTTTTAGATATTCTTTTTTTTTTTTTTTTTTTTTTTTTTTTATCCAAATTTATTTATTTATTTATTTGAAATACAACTACTATTCAACAATTTGTTGTTATTATAGTTGACTTAAAATTAAATTTTTGAAATTATTCATCGTGCATTTTAAAGAACTTCTTATATGGCTGGGCATTCCGTTAAAAGTAGTCAAACTGGCATATATGGGACTCCTTCTTTGACATTCCGTATTTGCTCTAAATATGTAGTATGAGTTTTTTTGTCTTGTTTCTCGATTTGTTATTTTTTGGACTCTTTCCACTATATTTTGGCTCTTTATCTGTTTGTTTTCCAGCTTGTGTATGAGTTTACACTGTTGTAACTTGATCAATTTTTCCAGTTTCGTGTATTCATAATTTTTATACAAGTCTTCAGTTGGATATTCATATGGAAGATGGTGGAGCCTTTTTATCACTTTATTTTGTAATATCTGTAGTCTTTTCATATTGAATTTTGTCGTATTTGACCATACTACCGATAAATAAGTGAGTACTGACTGGAAATAGGCATAATATATACTCCTACTTGTCCTCTCATCAAGGTATGGCCCCAAATGACGAAGTTTCGACACTAATGGTAAAAGTTTGTCCACGATCATGTCCACATGTGCATTCCATTTCAATGTATCTTCTATGGTCAATCCCAAGTATTTAGTCCTTTTCACTTGTGTTAGTTCCTTACCATTAATAAAGAGATGAGGATGTATGTTGGCCTTGGTTGTTCTATTTTTGAACAGAATGTATACAGTTTTCTCTTCATTTATGACAAGTTTATTCGAGTCTAACCATTCACTGTATTTCTGCATATCCATATTGACCATTTCCTCCAGAGATCTTATACTGTCGGCACTATATATGATGACTGTATCATCCGCAAACATGAAGAGTTCCCCCTGCAGTCCTAATTTGACAAGATTTTCGACATAAATTAGGTACAGAAGTGGTCCGAGCACAGTGCCCTGAGGAACTCCAGTTTTGATTTTCCTAGGTTTGCTTTTTTTTGCCTTCAACAACCACATATTGTCTTCTATCAGTGAGGAAAGACTGAAACAATTTGAAGGCATTTCCTTGGATTCCCAATTTCCTCAACTTCCTCAGCAATATGTTTATTTGATTGTATCAAATGCTTTATGAAGATCAACAAATACACCCACGACTTTCTTTTTCTTCTCTAGTTTTTGTAAAATGTGTTCTATTACATCGATTGCAGCACCCTCTGTCGAACTATTTTCTTGAAAACCATATTGATGTTTAGATATTTCTAAAAATTTCACTAATCTTTTTTTCATTATTTTTTCTATTATTTTAGCAAATATCGAAGTATTTGAAATAGGCCTATAGTTAGCTGGTTCTAGCTTGCTCCCTTTTTTAAACACTGGAGTTATTCTAGCGATTTTACATAATCTCGGAAATGTGCCCCTCTTCATACATTCATTAATCATAGACAGCAGGTGGTCTTTGATAATAGGGTATAGAACAAGCAGATCCATTGTGCTTATATTGTCAGGACCTGGAGCGGTGTTTCTTTTCAAAGACTTCACTATGCTTGTAAGTTCGTTTTCATCACATCTTCCCATATAGAGCGACTGGTCTTGTTCGATTTCTTCAAATTTCATTTTATTTTTGTTGATTCTTTTAGTTTGTTCAGCTGCATGGATAAAGTATCTATTAAGAAAATTTGCTTTTTGTTTTGCATTTTTATATGTCCTTCCTTTATATACAAAATTTGATAGTTTAGTTTTTGTCTTATTTTTAAATGGTAAGATTTTATTTATTGTAGACCATAGTTTTCTTGTGTTGTTGCCAATTCCCAGTAATTTTTCACTGAAGTATTTTTTCTTTTGTATTCTTATCAGGTTGTTTACTTTCTTTCTTTGTATTTCATAGTTAGCCCGATGTTTGGGGTTGTATGGAAACTTCTTCATTTTCTTATATAGACTGTCCCTTCTCATTATCTGTTTGTGAATTGTAAAATTGTACCACCAGTTATTATTTTTAATTATCATCTTTTTTTTAATTGTGCATGTACTTTTGGCTCCACTCAGAAGCTCTATCAACTCATCAATGCTTTGTGGTTGTTTTTCTTGTATTAGTCTGCGAACCGTTTCTTTGAGCTTTTCATTATCTGTCTTATAGATAATCTTTCTCGATCTGACAAGGTTCTCGTTCGCCTCCAGGTTAATACTCACATATAAACTTTTATGATCAGAAATTGCCGTTGATTTGGTTTCTACTTTGCAAGTGATATATGTGGGTGTTATGACATGATCAATTAATGTACCAGTACCATCATTTTTGAGTCTAGTAATTTTTTTGTTTTTTATTTCATATGAATTTGATTTTAGTGTGTCTTTGTATAATTTGGTAATTTTATTGTTTTTCCTGGTGTCAATATTCATATCGCCAATTATTAAAACTTTTTTGTGCTTTTCTAATATTTCACTTATATTTTCTATGAATTTTGGAGAGTATTTTGTTTTTGGGACACGATAAATCGCATATATCGGCATACCGAGTCCTGGCAACTCAACACACACCATGTTTGCATTATTTATTTTCGGAGCTTCAAGGGCCATATATTGTAGATCTGATCTTATAAATATTGAAACACCTCCACCTCGAGATGGTCTGCAATCGTGTATTCCATGGTAGCCCTGTATGCCATATAAGTTTTTGTTATTTTCATTGATCCATGTTTCAGTTAAGACGATTAAATGAGGGTAATTGTGCCCATGTATATAATGATTTAAGTTCTCTATTTTATTTTTTGACTTTAAAGATCTTATGTTGTAGTATAGTATACTTATGTTTTGTTTTACTGGGGTTTTGTGCAGTTTTTTTAGTTTTTTTGTTTCAATTTATTGAGGTCTTCTTCAGTATTGATTTCGATTGTTCTAGCTGTTTCAGTTTTCTTCAGTAGAATTTTTCCTTGTGATATCCAGGCAAACTTATAATTATGCTGTCTCTTAAAATCCCTAGCATTCTTGAACAACAACTGATTTTCTGTTGTCAACTCATGATTTATGTAGATTGGGTGGTTTTCTACAAATCCCAGTTGTGTTGAGTTCAGATCTGTCTTTTTCTTAGCTTCCATAAATTTCTTTTTCAGTTCTTCATTCCTGAACATGACCTTGAGCTGGGTTTTGCACCTTTTCCAACCCTTTTGCAGGTAACTTCTTCTTTCGAGAGAATTATATCGAGTTTTTCACCAATGTGAGATAGGGTGTTGAGGTTTTCTTCATCATTATCTTTAATCTGTGGCAAGCCACTTATAATAACATTTTTGTTTAGTTTGGATTGTTCATTTTTGTTTTTCTCAATTTGCAGCTTTACTACTGCCACTTTCAGCTTTGTTGTTCATCCGCAATATGTTTGACCTCCTTTTTGAGAGCTTTATTTGCACTTTCTTGTATATCCAACTTGCTCCTCAGGTCTTCGACATGCGCTATGAGGAAGTCAAGCTTTTGCATTACATCATTTATTGTGAACTGTTGGTTTGTTTTATTAGATTTATTTTTTTGTTTTTGCTCTGTGATGACCTCTGCGCTTCTTCCTCCACTTCCGACACCTCAGAATCCCCCTCTGATTCTGAGGAATCCTCAAATACCCCATTTTCACAGTCCTCACAGGTCCATGCTTTTTTTCCTGCAATTATCAGCTTATCTACTACTTCTCTGGCAAATCAATACAGTTTCGATGAAACCATTCCTGCATTCACCATCACATTTGAACTTATATCCCCTACTGCCCAATTCTTCTTACATTTTCCACAATTCATGTTATGAATTTATCCTGAGTACGCCTCTGGTTGGTATTATTTATTCGCTGATGGAAATATTGAACAATACAGATGCTTGGCTCCCCTTATCTGATCAGATAAGATCCCACAGTGAAAGATAAAATCTAATTTCTCGATTTTCTGAATGAAAAGTCTCAAAAATCATTTAATTCACTCAGAATCACACAAGATGCCCCTCAGAACAAACGTACACTATATTTCACTTTTTTACTGTAGTTAATTCTTCGTCGATTTGAAGATTAGCGGGACGCGAAAATATACGTCTAGTTGCTCTTATCTTCAGCATATTCAAGTAACATTATATTAAAATTTCAGCTATACTGAAATATTTTCGAAAAACATTTTTTTATTCAAAATTAGTGTCTGGCACAGTTTAAACAACAATAAAAATGTCTGGCAATAACAAATTTATGTTGCAAAAATTTCAATAAAAATCATATAAAGAAAAACTTTTCTGAATTATTTGAAAAATTGATATTTTACCTGTACAGGTACGATGCGCACTAATGAACGCAACCACTACAGCCAGCCAGATCCAGTATGACGTCCGGGAGACTGAGAGAGATAGCATATCAAAAAACTGGCCTACCTGAATTCTCTCTCAAAAACGTTGCTTGCTCTTAGACTATATATTTCACGCCTTGCAAGAGTGCAGAATAGATTTTTTGAACGCATTGCCCTCAAAGAAAACCTGTTACACATCAAAAAGTAGATCTCTCGAAGACAGACGTATAATGAATGACGTCATCTTCTTATCGAAAATTTTGTATGGCGATCTGCAGGCTTCTGATATTCTTGAAATGATAAAAATCAATATCCCGAACATCCAATCTTAGGCAACACAAGCTATTTCATATTGAATTCAAGCGTAATAATTATTCCAGAAACAGCCCAATCGTTCGAATGCTACATGCTAATGAGTCACAACACTTGGTTGACGTATTTCACCTCGCATCACAAAAATTGAATTTACATTAAAAAATTCATATATTGGTGCATATTGATTTTCTGTTACCTGCATTTTTAGTTTTATTTTGTTATTTTGTCTATGTGATTTTTTCCTTTGTCTATTCTTTGTTTTTTGGATTCTTTTATATTTTTTTTCATGTGTTTTTTTTTCGATTCTCAACAATACTTCAAGAAAACTGTATTAATCTGTGATTTTGTGAAGCATTTCAAATTGTAAGGCCTATCTTTGAGTGTAAAAATTTTGTTAATGTTCTCTATTGTAGATACTGTTTCTGGATATCACACCTGTTTGTATCCCCAATTCTCTGAATAATGAATAATAAAATTGACTCTCAATAATTTAATTGCTCCTCGCAAGATAAAATAAGAAATTGTGAAATTTCCATTTCTTGTACCCATTCATAGGTGCTTTAGGCAGAGAATATTTCATCGAAATTATTCGATACGTTTTTTATTCTAGTTTCGCGCCATGAGAAATATTCCATCTAATTCATCTGAAAGAAATCATGGTCTCTCTATAACTCTTCGAAATTTAGTTTCTGTTTCGAATACACATGCAACTGTACTAATTTTTTTGATATGATGTCGAAGTAACATTATGTCTGTCTGTAATAATTCGAAACGACAAAGTTGGAATAGCTGAGAAGAAACGATTGTCCATTTCAATTATGTCCTGATCAAAAGACGATAACACTCGAAAGAAAAAATCAAAACACTTAAAATGAAATCAAAATTCCAAACTAAGAAACTGTGGACATAAGGACGGAAAATACAAAGTATTATTTTGAAAGGTGCTTAGTGCTCGGTGCACATGTGAACGAATAAGTGTTTTGTAATCGCGAGCGTTCCTGACAAAATAAGGCCATAGTCTATTTGAGGAGAGTATGAAGTGAAGGAAGCTCCTACCGCTACGACCTCTCTATCGTGAACGCGGCAGAGTAGACAACTATCTCTCTTAATTACACACATTCGATCGCTCAGATGACGACATCGAACGAAGAAGGTTCTATGGAGAAGGAAGGACTAAAGTTTTTACTCACCTCATACTTTCGTGAAATTGATATAGTGCTCGAAATTCGGGAGCACTTTTCAATAGGGCTTAGTGTACTCGCAGCACTTTTCTGTTGAACGTCTGGTCGTTCAGTTTCCCATTTCCACAATCAAGTGCTGTTTCGATTCACCAAAACAACAGGCTGAGTATATTTTTCAGAAAACCATTTTTCTTGTCATTGCTTATTTTCGCTATTCAATGATGATTTTCAATTCTCTTCTTTCAGCAATATGGTTGCAAGAAATTGAGTGAGTTTTATGGAACAGAGGATTAAGTGTTGACATTTCTTTTAAAGTGTTAAAATGGACGTTTTTTCAGTGACTGATTTATCAACTGAAACTAGATATGCTGACGCCAAAAAACACGAGGAGAAAGTTTCAACAATCGTTTCTTGTAATATCAAAAAAATATCTTTACCAAATTTGCAGAGTTTGAATCCTCCCTCTTCTTTGAATCGTAAATGAAATGGTGATAGTAAAAATAGCAATACTTCATAGTAACAGAATACGCAATCTTTAATTTTCATTACACGATATATGTGACTACCATCACCTCCTGAAAACATCGTCAAACTCCTCCTTCTCTAATTTACGATTAAGTAAAATAAACAGGTGGGTGTTAAAAGAAGGTGTCTCAGAATAAATTCCAACTATCTAACAACTCAGGCAGAAGGGGGATTCCGACCTTCTGGAATCATTCTCACGCATAACAATACGAATAACACGTAAATTTGGGTCATGAAGTGCTTATGTTTCAGTAGTTTCTGAATAAGAACATTACATCG